>JAWPHD010003740.1:0-207638 GCA_037043455.1 Cyrtodaria siliqua | reverse complement strand
AACCTTGAAAGTAAGCACCGAGGAATATGTGTGGCAATAACGTCATCCTCAGTAGATTGAACTGGAGTATACGAATTCGTGCTACAGAGTTCCAGAGATAAAACATTAATCCCTTCGAATATATTTATATTTTAATACTGAATGATACTGGCTTACATCGAAAGTCGAAAAGGAAATGTTGGCCGGATCAGCAGCTCATAATTACGGCAATTGTTCCTTATGCATACATCATATTTTTGAAAGGTATCATTGTTTACGAATGATCATTTCTGCCGCATATTACAGTGGCGTTGGAATGTTTTAGAAACTCGGGAGGAAGGTTGGGCCCAAATGAACATTTTCAATTTTTGATAAGGTTTCACACCCACCCACCCCACCCCATCGTTTTGCTTGTCACATATTTTAATGCAAACAATATCTAATTTGGTTTGTCAATTGATTAGTGTTATGCTTTGCCGGCCACAAGCACTTGTGTTGGGTCAAAACATAAACTGGCACAATATGTGGTGGGAAGTGGGGGAAAACACCAGGCCCACCATGTCAGATTATTGAGGTGTGCCTGTTGAGGAGTACATTCTTTAACATGAAAAGTTGTTACCTTTAACGTTAGGGTTGTTACATTTAGCGGAAGAGGTGATTATTACCTTTAGCGGAGGTTGTTACCTTTAGCGGAGGTTGTTACCTTTAGCGGCGGTTGTTGCCTTTAGCAGAATTGTTACCTTTTGCGTTGTTACAGATATCTAGTTTCATCTGGGGTTGGCAAATAGTATGAAAATGATTCTTCTTATGAATGAAATTTGTTGTTTCACGTTTCGTGTCTGACTGAGTTACATTTTGACAAACAAAAGTTCGCTGTTTGTCGTAAGAGCCTAGCTGCCAGTAAGTATGAAATATTTCTTTATCACGTTCTTGAGAAACGTTGCGCAAACATTTAAAGCGACATTGTAACAGTCTTTGTATTTCATCTCCCCTTTTTTGGACAACTTTGCCTGTAAGCCCTGTATACTCATATACGTGATCCCTGCGATACTTTCGTATGTTTCTTTTCCATTTATCAGTGTGTTTTTTTCTTTTTCTCGACAAATAGTTTGCTTGTTTCCGTGTCTGATTTATAGACTATAATATCACAATAGCAAGGACAATAAGGGGGCATATGGCATATATCCCAATGTTGCTATAAGAAAGTGTCGATGTCCCCTTGTTGCTGTCAAGTTTTGGTAGTTTTTCAGATAACCCCATTGTGTTCTGATTATTCCTGGGGAATTATTTAATAACCTATGCTAGATATTTTTACATAACATAGAATGGCACTAGAGGAATCAAAATACCATAAAACGTTAAAATATGCCAATTTGGTATATAGCCCCTTTTTGCTCTACGCCCTCGATATGTGTGAATGTGATTAAAGGGACAGTCGGTAATCTGGAGCGAAGTTTGGTGGTCGAGCCTATTAAATTCTTTAATAAACGTGCAAATACACTAAGTCGTCAATAATTTGATGATGTCCTTTATGAAAAGAAATGACTGGAAAACTAGCGGACACTGTTTATTTTTGTTGCCCTTATCATAAATAATAATTTATCATCTGATCATTTCAGTCTAGGAGAAGTTGTTTTGCGAGATCGATATAATTTTCTTCAATTGAATTAGCTGTAGAGATGGATATTTTAATTTCATTTTAATTAATATAAATGATTCATCATCATCTAATTAAAATGTCGTCAACGTTTCAATCATTACTATTAATTAAACAGAAAATAACAGGTGGTCAATTAAGTGGAGTACACATGACGTTTGAAACTAAGGCAAAACATAACAGATTGCCGACAGTCCCTTTAACACTGCTTCCTTCACGAAAAATCTGACATTTATCGAACTAAAGCTGACATTGAATTTATGAACCTTTCTCATTAATATTCTTCAATCTAAAATCAATTCTGCTGTTTTAAATTGTATTTGTTATTGACAGCAAACCTATAATTTTCATAAATATTAATTAAATAGGACGGAACATCATGTCCAATTGAATGTATTTACACATGTAAAATTGACTTAGAGAACTGTGGTACTCGGCCACACAACTTGTTCCAGATTGCATACAGTCCATTAAAGTTATCGCGCTCAAATAAAAGAGAATATTCAAAAGAATAGTTTGTGTATTCCGGGCCAGATATCTATAATGCTAACAACTTTATTGTAAAATGCGCTATAACATGCAATGCATTTTTCTTATCTTTCTTAAGATATGTCATATTTTTGCATGCATTATGCTATTTTTTCACGGGTGGCCTGCCACAGCTTTCAAGAATTAACATGTAATATATATTTACACCTAGTCTGGTACCCCAACTTCTTTTTTGGAAGCGCACCATAAACGTTCCAAGTTAGGCAGGGTACGACCTATATTGTAGCACGTGTTAACTACTAGAGTAGCAGCAAACATGTATGTTCTTTAAACAATTTTTTAGTAAGGATCGCTAAAGCTAGCGTTGCCTTCAAAGTTTTTTAACATTCCTCCTGTAAAGACAATAGGTAACAAAACAAGGTGGTAACGGCGTTCCATAGTTTATGGCATGCCAAAGTGGTTTTAATACACTAATTCCGATATCGTCGGTTGCATTTCCGATATCAAAATCTTAAATTTCTGAAATCTGAATTAAGAAATTATATTTCAAGTATATTTCGGGAATTATATTTCTGGAATTATATTCACAGTATATTTCAGTTATATTACTGATACCGGAAATGCACCTATCCAAAATGAGGATTACTTAATTCCGATGTCGGACATTGTATATTGACACTGTTCATTTCCGATATCGGGAATTTCGGGGAATATAGGAAATTATTTCTGATAAATAAAATAATTACATTCCTAGTAATATATGAAAACAAGGAATGTCACTGTAAGCGACAAATGCCGCCGAAGTATTTGTCTGTATTTCCAGAAGACTCGGGATTGCGAGTGACACGTCGTCTTCTTATGGTGAACATTTTGCCAGGTTATATGAAAAGCCCTCAGCCGATGACAAATTAAAGTTATTCACCGGACACAACTAATATTACTTCATTCAAATACAGGGTCATAAAGCATCTTCTGACCTCTAAGTGTGACCTTGACCTTGAAGCCACGAACCTGGATTTTGCGCGCGACACGTCGTCTTGTTGTGGTGAGAACTTGTGCTAAGTTATTTAAAAATCCGGTGTTATTTACCGGACACAATGGTGCCAAGTTATTTAAAAATCCGCTCATGAATGTCACAGTTATTTGCCGGAAACGAAATAGGGATACGAAAGCACTTCTTTTTTACCTTTGACCTCTATGTGTGACCTTGACCTTGTAGCAACTTATCTGGATTCTGCGTGCGACACGTCGTCTTGTTGTGGTGATCACTTGTAATAAGTTATTTAAAAAAATCCGTTCATGAATGTCAGAGTTATTTATCGGACACGATGGTATGGACGAACGGGCGGACAGTGCGACTTCGGCGGCATAAAAAACACTAAAATTACTTTCAGGGAGTACATAGATCAAAACGCTCAACAAATTTAATAGTATTGCCTAGAGCAATAGTCTACATGATCCTTCCATCACCGAGACTACACATGCGCATTATGGAAAAATACGACGACCAAAGTAAATTTTGTACATTTAATGGTTTACGGCGTAAATGCGTTAATAACGTCATGATTATTGTGAGACCTTATGAAAATTTAGTTGATGCCAATATTAGTACACCATGATTTGTTTCCGATACATTTGGAAATAAAATGTCATAAACTCCACTCAGAATATGCTGTTTAATCAAGTTATAATGAGTGTGATTGTACATTTTGAATGCGTTGCCATGCTAACCATCAACTTGAAATAGATTTGGGTTTTTTATATATCACAAGTACAAACAAAAATGTAGCTTTCATCAAAATGTAAAATATACATTCACTGTTTTGTTTCTATTTGTACTTAATGTTAGTATTTGCCCGGGTAGAATGTAAAAAATAAAAAATAAAAAACCTAAATATTAAGCACAAACAGGAACAAAAAACGATTATCAAGGAGATTTTGCTATCCAACTCAAGAAGTTTAATATTATTTCAAGAGGTTTGCCAAGGGCTATCATTTGACATATTTCATTTATTTTTAAATAAATGTGCTTGTGAATTAATTATTTCCATCCAATATTAAACAAGAGTCCCAAGAGACGAAGGAAATGTTCATCACTTTTAGGAGAGAGAAGAGAGATAATTTGTTGGTTTGTTCGTTCCAAGGCGGTAGCCCTATTGTCAACCCTTTTTGTGTTTGTGACGTCATATGGCTATTACAAACAACACAAGGACCAGTCAACCAGAAACTCGCATAGATACAGACAACAATTACAAGGATAAATAGAAGGCAGGGTATACGACATCACAAACATAAATGGGTGGGACAACCGCCTTGTGACGATCGGTGGCAATAATAGCCCGCTGGGGTGGGGTTTAAACCAGGCTCTTTAGGGTACACCAAACCTCACTCTTACCATATCGGCATCCCAATAAAACGGGACAGTGTAAATAAAAACATTATAAAATGAAACATATACGACAGGAAACATGTAAACATCGATATGATTAATATATGAATAATACAGCTTACATATTACAGAACAGAACATTAAAACATGACACATGTGAACATTGATATGATTAATATATGAATAATACAGCTTACATATTACAGAACAGAACATTAAAACATGCCACATGTGAACAACATGTTCCCCTGACAGCCAGTCCAGTCTTTGTTTTGGACAACAGATACACCCACAGTAGTTCTCTTAATCCCCAGTCTTCTAATATGGACACGGCGGCTCTAAGTAATAGATAGAGTATGGTTTCATTGAGTTGGTTCATTTAAACATCGAGATGGGCGTAGCCCATCGAGGTGTTTAAATTAACCAACGAGATGAAACCATACTCTATTTGTTTTGCAGCATGTCAATTTCAGCTCTATTTCAGTTATTCTGACTGTTATTCTGACTGTTATTCTCACAGTTATTCTGACAGGTATTATGTAATAGATAGAGTATGGTTTCATTGAGTTGGTTCATTAAACATCGAGATGGGCGTAGCCCATCGAGGTGTTTAAATTAACCAACGAGATGAAACCATACTCTATTTGTTTTGTAGCATGTCAATTTCAGCTCTATTTCAGTTATTCTGACTGTTATTCTCACTGTTATTCTCACAGTTATTCTGACAGGTATTATTTTCAATTAAACGATTTACACCTGTGTCTGAACAAAGAGAATTGTCTGTGACCATGCTTCAAATAACCTATACTGTGTTGATGAGCCGTTAAACAACATTCAATTCAATTCAATTCTAATATGGACACATAATCAGATTTATAACGAAGTTGTTATTACAGAACTTTTTTTTTATTCATTCATTAATTAATATTATTATAATTCACGGCAAAATGAGTTAGAATATAGCAGACGAACTATACTCAGCATTTTCTAATATGGACAAATAATCAGATTTATAACGAACTTTTTTTATGCATGCATTAATTATTATTATAGTTCACGGCAAATTGAGTTAGAATATCGCAGATGAAATACAGAATTTTCTAATATGGACAAATTATTAATAAGCAGGAATATCTGTATGATATATGTTTATCATACGCAAGCCTCGTTTTATTCGACTCATGTGCATTTATGTGTTACGGAAATTGTGATTTTATGTTAAAATGTCATTTTAATAAAACGAAATGAATGTTTGTTTGAAAATAATTGATTTAATTCACAAACTTGTCTGTTGGTAAATTAAGCAAATCTGACCTGTATAATGGCATTTTGATAATAAACTTGTTCATATTTAATTGGACGTGTAGTGTTTTGTAATACCAACAGTGTTGCCATGCTTTGTTAAATTTTATTTTGTATCCTCACAGACTTTTAAGCCTATTGGAAATTGGAACTTAAGATATCTATCTAGTCTTATAATGTCTTATATACAGTGTGCAATTGGTTTTTGACACGTGCACAAAGGCGTGAACATGAAACGATGTATATTGCGTGTGACAACACGTGCTCTAAGCGGTTGTTATATAATCGGGGAATCATAGATCTACATACACCTGTATATCCATGGGGGAATGAAGTATATGTATAGGATAGAGCATGAGTTTTGCACGTGTACGGGGAGATAATGCACGAGCGTTAGCGAGTGCATTATCGTCCATACACGTGCAAGACTCATTGTTCGGCGCCCTTGACCTTAGGCATGGGGAATCAAAAGGACTGATAGTTGAGTATGTTTGGATTGTAATTAAAAATGTTTAAATGGCATTTAAAGCATGCTATAAAATGCACCAGAATAAGATATAAAACACAAGAGATAAAACTGCTTAGCGATTTCTTGAATTTCTGTAAGAAATGATGCACCAATAATTCAAAAATTATACAAAATCATTTCATTAAAACGATGTCTCCCGCGTGCTTATCTCCCTTATAAAATCAAATGGTTAAATGCGTAATACGAATTTTAGAAAAATTTAACGAAATTTATCGATCGTAATATCTGCGTTTCAAATGTTTTCACATTGTTCTCGTTTTTAAATCGTTTTGATTAATTATTATTGGCAAATTACATTAAATGTTGCTAAGAAATGAGAAAATACGATGATATATCGGAAAGTTTTGGCATTTAAATTTCGTTTACGGGAAATCGCTAATTTTGTAATGCTTCATTTTGACTGTCAAATGCAGACAAATGTATTGAAAACGAAAGTAGATTTATGAGCGCAGACTCGGAATCAAAAATATTCAAAATTATGCGACTTCCAGTCGAAATGGTGTTATGAAAAGGGTGTAATAGATTTGTTTGAACCCATCCCCCTTTACTTTTGGTGTTATGAAAAGGGTGTAATAGATTTGTTTGAACCCATCCCCCTTTACTTTTGAAAATCCCCCCACATTTTTAGAGGAAGGGGGGAAAATCCCCCCTGCTTTTTAGATCCTAGATTGGACACTGCATTTTATATTGTTTTCTAGGCTGAACTGGCTTGTGCAAGATCAGCTTTACCATAGGCTGTTATCCATCTGTCTTCTTCTCAGTAACCAACACTGAAATTTTCATGAAACATTATGTTAAGCATCTTAGCATTGACCTTTCAAGTTTGTTCAAATTGGGTGGATCATGTCATTTACTACGTTATAAAATTAACTTATGTATAACCTTAAAGAAACAAACAGTCTGATTTAAATGAAACTTCATGTGTAGCATCCTGGTATTAATCAACTTCTCTCCAGTTTATTTAATCAGGTTGTTCAGGTCATTAACTATAATATGAAATAGGTTAAACCTATAGGGCGAGCACAGTTCATGTTTGATTGTGCCGCTGCGTATGTATGCAACGGTATGTGCAAGTCTAGCTGCGAGAATCGTAGCTCTTATGGCGTGTACCTATATCATGGTAGGTACATACCACCATAAGAGCCATGATTCTCACGTCTGGTCAAATCTACCTGTACGTGTCTTATGAATCGTGACATCCCACCCCAACAAATTTCAAAGTGTGTGTGTGTATTTCTAAGGATTATAATCCGTCCGCCTACGACAGGCGTCGTACACGACGATTATAGGCACACTTGAGTCTGGACTTTTATCTGTGTGTTTGTGTGTGATGTGATGATATGTCTACTTGAAGCAGCGAACTCAATGGTTTCTTTATAGTGCTGCCACACTGGAATACCACACCGTAGTAGACATGATACCCCCAGTCACATTATTCTGACACTGGTCAATCAGTCGTAGCACTACCCATTATTTGCTCGTCAGGCAAGGGTACCATTTTTAAAGTATCTGGAGACTCGAACCCACGACCTCCCGAATGCAAGGCAGACGCTCTAACCAGTACACCACAATGCTTCGGTCAAATTTCAATTCGTTCCCAGACAGGACATATATGGCATGGAACGAACTTCGAACGGCTATCTAGTCATGATCCAGTCTGGATCGACATTGGCTGAATCACCAACCGTCATAAAAGCTGCTACTACATCAGTGTAATTGTAAGCTATATATACAAAAAACGTGATTCACGCGTATACTTTTTTGCAGAACAACATGTAATTACGGTTTCAACGTTATGTCATTACGAAAAATGTAAATATATGATTTAAGCTTTTTTTTATTTGAATATTGTCTAATCATTATGATGATGTATGTTTGAGAAAAGTACAATGATTTTAAAACATAGGAATTTGTTGTTTCCTACTTGACATTTAATAAATGGTGGTCCATTTTCCGAATATTAGTTCAATATTTAGTTGAGTATGTCTGGGAGTGGAGGACACGGGGTCCGACGTTTTTCATCAATATATTCTGAAAATGCACCAAATTCATCAAATGCTATGTAGAAAAGACGTTGGTTTGTTTCACTGTTCTTGACGTTTAGCACTAGCAGTGCTCAAGATACTTATTAGTTTCTACATCTACATTTTAAGAAACTGAGTGTCCTATTTGACCCTAATGTTTCTGTCGGTGGTAGAAAAACAAAAATAGCGAATTGATTGGACAGAGAAAAGCATAGATCGATTGAAGCAGAAGACAGGTAAAGTTTCCAAACGGTGTTTTCATCACCTTCAAATTTGAACTACTCCGTAGCATCAGACCAAACTGGATACACTGGATAGGGTCCAGTGGAAACCTCAAACTTTGTTAAAAGTAACAACTAAAAAAAGGGGATGAAGCACCAATAGTGGCGCGAAAGCCGGATTGCGAATTTAACATTTTAAGTGAAAAATCTTTGTGAAAAGTGGGGTAGTCCAGGTAAAATACATGACATAGTTAGGGTTATTTTCATATAACATTTGTAATGATGTTGAACAAGTGTCAAGTTTCAAAGCTTTTCGACAATTCATTTTTGAGAAATGAGGAAAAAACGAAAACTTCAAAACTCGTAGACGGACGGACGGACGGATAGACGGAAAGACACATGGAAATCGCCAAACTGTAAGCCTGGATTTGCTACGCAGTCCAGCCAAAAATAAAAAAAATACAAATTCTGTACATTATGGTGGAGTCTAAACCCGACAAATGTGCTATTATTTCGGGCGTTTGTTTAAGCTAAAGGTTTTTCAGCTATGTGAGTGAGTAATTTTAACAAAATGTAAATAAATTATATATAATTGGTACTGGCAATTTTAGTGGTAAATAAAAACACATTAGTTTGGAAATTCGGTTAAAAAATAAATATTTTACAGCCATCAGTTCAGATGAGGCTTTTTGTATGTAAATTCCTATCTATCTGTCTACATCATGCATTAGCCTCTTTCGGGTGTACATCTGCCGTGTTGCTGGGACAGCAAAAAAATAAGAAATCTCAAATATAACTTCAGTTAGCCTCAATAGTTTCAGAATGTCTTAATTTCGGTTTGCCCAACTCATTAAAACCATTTTTGAATAAAAGGTCGAAGCGCCCCAAAATATGCAACATAGGGTAAAAATACCTTTTGAACTTCCCCTACCTAAACACGCCAGTCAAATTATTGGGATCTCGGGAAGGAGGCTGTTCTTACCCCTGTCAGTGTGAGTAACATCTTAGGCCTAACCATCGTTTAGTCACTCTAGACCTGGTGTTGTTCTATATACTAGTAGTTATATTTTTTCATAATGGACCATAATGTTACTGTACGGTAAAAAAAGATGTGATTCAGAGTGGTTAGCTTACTTGCCTCTGGATATAGAAGTCTGTGGTTCGACTCCCGGAGGTTCACGTCTCGAGAATTGATAACGCATTCCCTTAGATCTAGAACTATTCGTGTAAGATAGTTAAATTTACTGTGAAAGTATGTCATTCTTCCCTACTGATGTAAAGCCGTTGGTCTCCTGTGCAGGGAGAGACATACCCTAGTCAGGTTAAAATCTCGCTGAACTTCTGTGAATATCATAAAAAAGCCTTTTTGCACATAAGTAGGTTTTCTGGTCAAAACTGAAAAAGTCGGCATTACCACTGTTAGTAGCGCACTGGGCTTTGAATCCAGAGGTCAGTTGGATCCTCAGACAGTACCATGTTGTCTTTAAACATGACACTATTTCTATAGCGTACACCCTTTATAATGATTGACATGCAACATTGTGTCTTATTGTCCCTCGTCTCCAGCCACTAATTCAAATGAGTAGATTATCAGTTACCTGTATAGATGGTTCATGTGATACAGTACTAGGTTTAATAACAAAACAAAAACAATTAGTCTAAAACTGATCGTCTGTTGGCCCTTCATGGCATAAAAACGACGTTAAAAATTCAAACAGATATGTGAAGTGCATTGTCCATTAATTCTTGGCTTACTTAAGGGCCAGTCACATTGGCCTTACGACCTCTTGCGATCAAGAAAATGAAGAAAATCGCAAGAGATCGCAGAAAATCGTGCGGTAAGCCGTATGCAGTCGCAGGCGATCGCAAATACTCGTACAACCAAAATCGGATGCAACAAGGTTTTTGAACATGCACAAAAACCTTGTTGCGACCGAAGTGATCGCAAATGGTTGCAAGACGTCGTACAACTATATGTACGACATCTCGCAGGCTTTCGCAAGTGATCGCAGATGATCTCAATATTTTTTGGGCACCTGTGCAGCTGCGTACAGTTGCACTACCAGTTGTACATCCTTGTGATCGGTCTTACGATAGATGGTGCATGTCCACGACTTTTCGTGCGAGCGATTTTAAAGTAGCTCCACCTCTGAGATCTCTTTGCTACCAGCTGCGGGGATTATAATAAAATATATAAAGATAAAATAATAAACCAAGTTTTATTCATTGAAATATTATCGGGAAATCTATAGTGTCACAATATTTAGTTGGATTTAGTTATAATTTTATATCTGGCAATGCTCAAATCACATATGAGAAGATGAATTTATATACCACACGACAGGTCACATGTAGTCGCTCAGCCAATCGCAATATTCTGCAAGTGATCGTAGACAGTCGGAAGTGCGATCTCAGCAATTCGTACGACAAGTCACGGATCTTTGCGACCGTCGCACGATTGCTGTCCGATTTTGGTCATGCGATGGATCGTAATGAACCTCGTAGTGTGACTGCAACGTCTGCGATTGCCTCCGACCTCGCCGCGACTTTTTCACTCTGCGACTTGGGGAATCGCAAGCGATCGTAAAGGCAATGTGACTGAGGCTTTAGCTTTCTCTCCAAATGTTTCAACAACGACTTTTGTAATCACTCGGCATTCATCACCTTATCTTTCCATAAACTATTTATTTAAACCTAATGCAGTCAATTCATTTAACACATTTTAAGGAAAGTCCTGCAACGAAACCGTTTGGAAAATTGTCTGAATGACCTAGTTAATTCAAAATACATTTAACCAAGTCAACATAGCAACGTTTGTTAATATTATGTCCATGACCACTAAATATACCAAGGTTTAGTACTGATGATAAGATAGTTAAAATAACTGATAAACACGTGTACTGTTATTTAATAACGTATGTTTTAATTCTTCAAAATGTTGGCGCCGAATTGATGCTTTGGATCAAGTTTTTCTTGTGCTCTATTGTATTTATACCACAATAACTAACATATGCTGTGTATATCCTCGGGTATTACACGATGCATAGTGTGTATTTAGGCTATTGTGGTATAATTAGGGCTTTCCACTTTTCAGTGGAAAACCTCTTGTTTTCGTTCTGTTTATTAGGGCTTTCCACTTTTCAGTGGAAAACCTCTTGTTTTCGTTCTGTTTATTCTTATTATTATTATTCTTGTTCTTCTCCCCAGCACTTTTCATAGTAAGACTGGTCGCACGGCCTCTAAATTTTACACAGTGATAGAGCTCAGTCTGGAATAGTGTCCCGAAGCTTTTGGGGACATGACGTCATCCAAGATGGCCGCCAGTGACGTCATCAGACACATATTCTTATCGCTAGATCTCAAACATTTATAGTCGGATTTGAATGAAACTTTCACAGATTGTAGCGATCAGGGTCTAGTTGTTCCTGAATGTAAAATCATGTCTTTATGTAATAACGTCTTGACGTCAGCGACGTCACAATGTTACGAAAAGTCCTTTTTTTCAATAATTTCATTTTTCATGATTTTTTAGTGCAAAATTCACCAGTGTCTTTGTTTCAGTCGACGCTGACATTTTTAACGTCATGACGTCATTCAAAATGCCAATGACGTCATTTAAAAAATGTTGTAATCGCTGTATCTCCTTCATTTATGATCGGATTTTGATGCAACTTTCACAGCCTATAGGGAATTAGGTTGAGTTTTGAAAACATGTCGAAAATTGTCATGACGTCATCCAAGATGGCCACTAGTGATACAAATTTTGTTTATACCGAGCAGAGCTCGGCCGGCGCAGCCGGCCGACGATGATCGGCTAATGGTAACACGTGTGCAAATGTTGAAATCGTAACTGGCTGGGCAAAAAAACTGTGTCGCACCGGAAGCGCCGCCATTGATGAAATTGTGTTCGGCAATTTCGGATTTTTTCCTCAAATCATCAGGGGATCAGTCTGTTTCACTTGGACGATTGTCTCTTTTCGTAGTTCGGAATATTCGTACTAGTTCGGCTAATCCCGTCACAAGTAGTTACGAATGCAATCGGAACTCTTCGCCAATTTCCGTACTCGGGAATAGTGGCTCGGAGAGTATTGGGTGCCGCTCAATGGTTTTTTGCATCAAAATGCAGCATTTGGTTCGGTTTTCGATTGTAGCTCTCCGCAAAATAGTGCTCTTCTATATAACGTTGTATTGATGAAAATATTGCAGATAAGTGAGTGATTTTGATCAATTTCTTGATATTTTATCGCTATGACCGATAAATTATACTTTTTAACAAAATAAATCCCGTAGTTGAAATCAAGACGTTTCGGCCCCAAACAGTTCGTTCGGTCCCAAACAGTTCGTTCCATATAATGACTGACAGTTTGGAAGCATTTGTTGAGTTTTCCAAATATATACTTTAATATTAGGGTTGAATTGAAGGGAAAGGAGGAAGAGACATTGTAATTATGATTATATCATATTATGGGAGTGATTGTTTACCGTTTTGTCAGTCGAGAGTGATATGTCAGCTGCATGCATATATGAACTTGATATTGTATCAGTAAATCAATTAATAAAACTCTAAACAAAGAAAGATATGACTCATGAAGTCCATGCTGACGTCCATGGCGTCCATGGTACTTGATATATTGTTAAATTACGCTTATATGGTCTGCAAGTATATATTTTTTCTCCAATCCACAGACATTAGGGTACACCTTTGACATGAGGGTTAGTTTATTGCAAGATATAGATCTTATACATATATCATCTAGTGAAAACATTCCAGATATCATATATTTAATATAAACAATATGAAAATAGTTTATTTAACACTATGTGATCAATGATTACATCATTTTATTTTATAAGGGCTTCTTGAAGCATCAAACATTTTTAAAATGTTTAAATTTCAATCGGAGGCTCTAGTGTGTTTTACAAAAGATGGTTTACAGGAGGAATAACTTTTATCAATGACATTTTAAATCTTTATTCATACATAGAATTGAATGAACACTATAATATACAGTCCAATTTTCTTGAATATGAAGGTATTATAACTGCTGTCAGGAATTATTTGGCAAACCTGAATATTGTGCATCTAGCCTGTAACAGCCAAACCCTATTCGTCCACTAATCCTATCCTTAATTCTACAAAATGAGAAAGGATGTCGAAACATATATGACATCATGATTAGAAATTATGTATATCCCAAAGCATTAAGTAAATGGAAAAATAAAGAAATGTTCCAAACTTTGAATTTGAAAGATTATATGCCTTACCTTATAAAATAACAAAAGATCCTAAGTTACCTTGGTTTAATTTAGAATCAACCATAGGATATTTGGAACAAATTACCTTTTTTCTAAAAAGAATATTATTGATAACGATATGTGCAGCTTTTGCAAAGATACACCTGAAACTATCCAACATCTGTTTTGGAACTGTGGAGCAGTAAACGAATTCTGGTCAAAACTTCAAACTTATCTTACAGAAAAATGCAATACAGCATTCGTAACTTTAACAGAAACAGATATTTTTATTTGGAAATAGTAAATTTAATACTGTTTTGAGCAAAATCATCATGCAAGCAAAACTTTACATTTATCGAAACAAGATGCAACGTCAAATTCCACAGCTTAACCTTTTTAAAACGTATATAATATCTTTATACAAAGTTGAGAAACTAATCGCATATAATAACTTAAAAATGAATACGTTTGAAACCATGTGGAGTCAATGCCTTGCTAGTATCATGAGTATAGAGACAATTTACTTTGTTGATTTTTCCAGTATCAAACTGTAGCAAATAAACTTAATGTTTTCATTCTGGGACATGCAAAGCTTAGCTTACTAATTAGAAATAACATACCCTTGCTTATATCTTGATCTTCCTTAATCAACCTTCTTGTTGTTTTTTATAGAAAAAAAAATAATTTTGGAAGTTGTGTATATTAAACCTTTAAAACTAACCTAAAACATTGTCCTTTGATAATGGATTTATATACAGATATATTACACAGTATGGGTTATTGTTTTTTTCTCTTTCCAAAAACAAAATATGAGAAAAAATCAGTGTAGCATGAAACAATGTTTATTTTTGATACTATAACATTAAAATTATCTGTGTAAAGCAAGTCTGTATGTATTGACAATGTGGGTTTTACACCGGGTTTTGAAACAAAAAATAATTTCTTTAGGGCTGGCATGGCGCAGTCGGTAGCGCGGCGGATTTGTAACCGGAGGCCCCAGGTTCAATCCTCCGTGGCGCCACTGAGTTTCGTCGGTGTGTTCTTGACCAAGACACTTTCCGTTAGCCTCGTCCGACGGATGGAGACGTAAACCGGGCAGTACCGTGTATCGGTCTATCCTCCGAGCACGTTAAAGAACCATAGGAATCTATTTGATAATAAGAGTAGGGCACGGTTCTCGGATTCCTATGTATCCTTCCCCTCTCTCTGGGGCAGCTCTAAATAACCTATACTGTGTTGATGAGCCGTTAAACAACATTCGTTTCAATTCAATTCATACATTTATTATTGTTTTTTCCCCATAACCTAGCACTAGTCCTTCATAATAAGACTTTGCATTTTGTATACCGTATTTCACATTTGTTGTCTCTTTTTTTTGTCTTTTTATTTTTTAACTTTTTTTTTATTTTGCCTAAATGCGAACAGTAGTCAATATGAAAAAAATAAAGATCACAATAATGAAGATTAAACGTGAAAAAAGCTACTGTATGATATCTAAAAATGGATATATATTTTATTTTACATAATTGTTATAAACTTCCATTCTTGGCATTGATCTCCGCTCTCTGAAGCGCCCAGTGAAAAGATGGAGCTATTATTTTTCAACATTTCAATTAAAGACACACCCGGTTAAAATGAGATACCGGTAATAAATATAATAACAGTCGTGAAAGAAAAGAATGTAGTTAGAAGAGTTTATGGATGTGTAAACGTCTTGAAAACTGGTCGACATCACATGTTAGGTTTCATCCTGCGCTAAAACGACCACTCGTTAGTCTCTGTTTGGCTACCAAGATTTAAAGGGCAAAGGTCATAGCAAAAAGAGAAGAATATGGACAAAAGAGGGCCTCAGGGAAGATTTTTGTAAATATATGGTAAACATATTTAAAAAAGACCTATTATTGTAGCAAAATAACATTGTTTTTCATTTTAAGACCAAAGGGTAATATAATAGGGCCTTAAAGATGATGAATTGAAAAGAGGGCCTCAGGGAAGATAATTTTACTAACTGGGCGACTGTCTTCTAAGAGCATTCAATGCATTACAATATTAGGTAAAATATTTTATAAGAGGCTCATTATTGCAAAACCAAAAGAGGGAAACGGCTTTCAAAGACGAAAAGAGGGCCACATGAAAGATTTTATTGCTAAATGGGCCATTGTCTTGTAATAGCTTCTTTCCCTTGTGGTCGTTTCCAGACATGCTGTAACTTATGATATTCGATTGTTTAAATTGAATTTGATTTCATTGAATTAAAATCAAAAGTTAGAAATACTAGAAATGCTTAATCCAGCTCTTTTTCCAAACAAATGTTTACTCCCACCAGGATTTGAACCTGGGTCTTCTACCCTCAAAGGGTAGATGTGTTTACCGATTACACCATAGAAGTGGTACATGTTTGTACTAAGAGCAAATGAACTAAAAAATTAAACTGAAGTTTCTAATTTCACAGCAAAGTAGTTAAACTAGATTTAGCCCTGGCAACAGGGATTCATTTTGAATTCCAAACAATTTGACGAGGGATCAACAAAGTCAGTGTCACATATTGCAAATACAAATTAAGGCAAAACTTACCGATTATAACACCATTTTAACCGATAATTTTGATCGGCAATTGGCTACTAATGACAACCCTGACGCCTATTTGTTGTGCTTATAATATAAAGCAAATATAAATATGTGCCTAATAAATACATAATTTTATATATGCAATTAATATAACATTTAAGCATGAAATGATTTAGATGTGAGTTGGCTGATGGGAGTCATCTGACGGATAGCTGGCAACATCCGTAAGATGAGGGTCATCAACATGAACCTGGTGGTTCAGTAAATCGGTTGGCTGGTTGTTTGAATGATTTACGTCATTTTTAGCACATGTTAGGCCATATATGATCATCGATATCATCCATGGTGGGGGCACACCACTTTTTCCTGGGTAGAAATAGTAGTGTATATCTTCTGCCCATCTGAAAGGACATGCTTTTTTATTTATTCCAACTCGCAGTGAGAGAGGCGAGGTTTCAAACCATCCAAGCCATGGATGCAGTAAATCGGTTTCAAACCATCCAAGCCACGGATGCAGTAAATCGGAATCAACCTTCTCAGCACATTAAACATTTAGGGCACTGCTCCCCGATTCAGATGTAACCTTTCTTAATTTTTTTTGGGCCCATTAACTTCTAGGTATGGTTACAGGGCCGTCGATCTGCCGATTTTGCGTCCGGTAACCGGACGCATTCCCCACTCCAAAAAATATGTTTTTTTCTCCCATTTCAGACTCAAAATTCCCCCCTGAAAAAACAAAACAAAAAAACTTCTGGTACGTAAAATATTGAGTACGAACTGTATTTAATACAAATAAAACTTGTAGACTATTTAAAACAATGATTATAATCAAAATTATGGCCACAAAATAATTCCCCCTTTCCTGTAAAAACACGCTAAAATTCCCCCACCTAAGGGTCGCAGTCCCCCAAAACAGATTGACGGCCCTGGGTTATATAAAATGTGTTACCTGTTGCTATAAATACTAAAATAATTTCCTCTGCTTTAACAAGGGCTTGCAACCTTCTACTAGATACGTATCATACGATGTATCTGTAGGCAGCATTAAAAAAAATTTAGTGACTGTTCCATTCATTTGTTTTGTACAATTTAAACAGAATTAATTTGGTGCATATAGTATATATAAACCATCACGGTCTCTGTCAGCATAAATCCACGTATATAAATGATGTCACGGTCTCTTTCAGCGTAAATCCACGTATATAAATGACGTCACCGTCTCTTTCAGCTTAAATCCATGTAATAAATGACGTCACCGTCTCTTTCAGCGTAAATCCACGTATATAAATGACGTCACCAGTTTCTTTCAGCGTAAATCAACATATAAATGATGTCACCGTCTCTTCCAGTGTGAATCCACATATAGTAACTTCACTGTTAATTTCAGGATGAATTTGCATATAATAACTTCACTGTTTAATATTTCCAGGGTAAATTTGCCGCATATATATATATATTAACTCTCAGTGTTAATTTCCGGGTAAAAATTTGCATATATAGTAACTTCAGTGTTAATTTCAGGTGAATTCAGGGACTTCTCTGTTAATTTCAGGATAAATTTGCATATATAGTAACTTCACTTATCAATTTTAGAAACAAATAGTCAATAGAAAGAATAAAAATAAAAATATAAGAACGATTTTAAATGCATGGGTTGACATTAATTACTTTTAACAGTATCAAAGATAGAATTATGAAATGAATGTTTTACTGCATTTTTTCTCAATTAAAAAAAAAACACGCTTGCGGTGGTATGTATTATGTTCCTAAACTATATAAAAAAATCCACATATATAAATGACGTTGCTGATCCTTCAGTGTAAATCCACATAACAACTTCACTGTCGCTTTCAGCGTAAATCCGCATGTTTAGAATCTTCAGTCAATTTCCGGATAAATCCATACGTATAAATAATTTCACTGTCTCTTTTTGTGTAAATCCCACTAAATAAACAATTTCAACATCCCTTTTAGTATCAAGTCGCAGTGATAAACCATGTCACTGTCTCTTTCAGCGTAATTCTGTCTGTACAAATGATTTCACCGTCACTGACTTTCAGTGTTAATCCACACATATTATTAATTACTTCAATGTCACTTTCTAGATTAATCCACATGTATAAATAACTTCTACTTTTTATTTTCTGTTTTAAATCTATGTATTTGAATATATCAATATAACGTTAAGACCCGTTTAAGGAACTTTCACAGACATATTCTAACTATCTGGGTTCTATTAATTACGGGTGGGGGTGTTCCTGGTGGTGTTCCTTGTTGTTCCAGGCAGTGTTCCCTTTATTGCGAGTTTCTTTTTTCCATATCCCCGTGCCACTAAAGCAAGTCTCCACTCCTCAAATGACGACTCTACCAGGCGGGGATTTCTCCCTGCTACTTTGACTGTTCTACCTGGCTACTATAAATACTTTTACTAGTATTTTATACAAGTATCAATAAAAATACCCGGCTATTCTGCTCTGGGTGTCGCTTACTTATAAAGGTAATGACACCCCTACTCTACCGTGCCCTGTATATATTGGTGGGGCGTATGATCAGATCATTGATACCATGAATCATTGATACCATGATCATGATGCCCATGGCATGGGCCATGCATGTGCTCGCACTTTATTTAGTTTTAGATGAAGAAGAGGTTAAACTCTTATAAATTAAGAAGCGCCCACGTTTGACGGGAACCACCATATTGTTTACCTTATGAATACATTATTATATCAGGAATCTCTATGAATACTCCCTGATAAAACAAATAAATATGTACCGCATTTTCGGAACTTGCCAGCAGTCGCCATTTTGTTTATCTTATAATTGAAGAGGTCGCTACTGCAGAGTTGTCGTTTCTTGAAAATAGTTCAATATGGCCTCGAGTACTCTCCGAGTCGGATTCCCGAGTGACGGAATCCGACGAGGCAGTTCCGATTGTTACGAATGAAGCGATATTCATTAAAAGAATGCTTATCATTAGAAGTTGTTTTATTATTTGTTATTGGTTGTCAAAATTAAACTAATTCAAAAATTCAAAAATTAAAATTTCAAAATTTCAAAAAATTTAAATTTCAAAAATTTTAAAATTCAAAATTTCAAAATTCCAAAAATTTCAAAAATTTCAAAATTCAAATATTTCAAAAATTCAAAAATTTCAAAATTTCAAAAATCTTAAAATTCCAACTTGTAAAATTTTCAAAATTTAAAATTTCAAAAATGTTAAAATTCAAAATTTAAAAATTTAAAAATTTCAAAAAAAAAAAAATTCAAAAAATTTAAAATTCAAAATTTCACAAATTTCAAAATTCAAAAATTTCAAAAATTCAAACAATTCAAAAATTTCAAAATTTCAAAAATTTCAAAATTCCAAATTTTCAACTTTTCAAAATTTCAAAATTTCAAAATTCAAAATTTCAAAAATGTTAAAATTCAAAATTTCAAAATTCCAAAAATTCCAAAAATTTCAAAATTCAAAAATTTCAAAATTCAAAAATTCAAAAATTTCAAAATTTCAATTTTCAAAATTCAAAAATTCAAAAATTAAAAATTAAAAATTAAAAATTTCAAAATTCCAAAATTCCATGAATAATTTGATTTAATAATAAAATAATTGTTGCCTTTTTGGTTCGGTCGATATGAGTTGTATTTATCGACCTGAGAAAAGTGATATCGACCGAGGCGATATCAGGTCGATAAATAGAGTTTAATTACCAGTGTACCAACTATACTCGGTAAAAAAAGTTTTGGACCAGGGTATATAAAGTCATATCAAAATAAAACTAGTGGACAAAATTTAAGTATCTTTTTTTAGTAACCAAGGTCTACCCTACCCGGTTAATTTGGTACCAGAAACATTAAAGATTTTATTTTAAAAAAATATCGCGAACACACAAAGGGTCTGTAAAAAATGTTGCAAAGTCCATACAAAGTAACAGTTACGGACACATTCGAGTAACCAATAAAAAGATTATTATTTTTTCGCAAACTTTCATTGTAAACGATAATTATTGTTGATTGTTGATCTATTGTGAATTATCAACTGAGATAATAAGGGTTTTGGTCAAATGTCATGGTTCAGCAATCATTGTACGGGTTCGAACAATTTAAAATGATTTTATTAATATTTCTAATGATTAATGCCTTTTTACACCAGAACGCCAAGACGACGTTACGTCATCCAAGACGACGTTACGTCATACAAACAAAACAAGTGGAACCGGAACTCTTCGTTAATTTCCGTAATCGTTATTTCCTAGTGGCGGAATCTTACGACGACGTCCGTAAAACAATCGGAACGTCATTTGGCATTCCATTGGGCAAACGAGTAGATATAGCTTTTCTATTCCCAGTATTTCCTATACAAATCACAGACAAATATGTAATATATACACATATCGACCTCACTAAAAGGCAATAATTTTATAATATTGCTGATAACAGGGTTGGCATGGAGGAGTTAGTCCAAATTTACCACAGTCCTGACATGACCAAACTTTAATACGAGAGGGAAATGATAAATGGTCAAGGGTGGGCCACAGCTTGTGAGATTGAAACTGTGTCTACCATTTTAGGCTACGACATCAATGTAACATGAGTTTGGTGCAGAGCAATATCACATGTATTCTTTTTCAACCAATGAAGGAGAATTGTCATGTACAACCATTGACTTACTTTTGAACAATAAACAGTTTCAAGTTCTAATGACGCTGATAGTAGTAAAAGTAAAAAGCGAATATCACCCACCGAAAACACGCATGGCAACAAGAGCAAACATAATTCAGAAAATTATATTAGTACACCATATACTGAACCAAATAAGGACTCAAATTCCAACTCTAATATAACCAATGACATCCAATCTTTATGTAGGAAACTAGGAATCAAAACCTCTTGAAAACGAAACACAGTCAGAATCAAAGAAAAGGGAAATGAGAAATAAACCGGTGCATAGAATTACCGGAATCCACCTATTTACCGGAATCTACCGGAATCCACTTGAATTACCGGAATCCACTTTTTATAATTGATATATTTTAAAATATTGTTATATTATCAAAACATATCAAATAAATGACATACCAGAAGCTGCACCATTACAGAAAGATGAAAAATTCAACCTTGCTATGGGTGCTATACTTGCCTTTGAAATAGAACAGATGTTGTACGTCTTTTCTAAATGCGAAATTTGTCTAGAAAGAAGAACTGAATTGAAAATGTTCAATGACACTGTTTGTAGTAGCTGCCAAAAAGATATGTCTGATACAAAATAATTCTCTCTGGAAAACAATACAAACCTAGGAAAAGTGCCTCTTGAGTTGAAAGAGTGAAAATAAGATAATTTTCAAAATTTGGTTTTAAAAAAAATCAAAACGTAAATACCTTAACTTTTACAATAAACTTGGTTGAACATCTATGATAAAGACGAAGCGTCTACGTGGTCGAATGGTTAACACGTTGCATTCTAAACCTTCACCTCTCATCGCTGCGGGTTCGAATTACACTGGGAGCTCGATTTGTAAGTGAGAAAGTGTCGATTCTTACGGATGACGGGAGGTTTACAGTACTGGTTCTACCCAGGAAAAGTGGGTGGATGCCTCCAACACAAAAAAAATCGACGGTCATACTACATGTAGTATATAACCTTACATGTGTTGAAAATGACGTAAAACACCATACAAGCAAACTATGATAAAGCCCGAATTTGAGTTTACCACCTACCACAATTTAGAGGTGTGTCAAATGCCTAGGCCATTGCTTGGTCAGCTGATTTTGATGATCGAAATTATGAATAGTCAATTAATTTACTCATATGTTGATTGACAAGAAAAAATATAGAATAATTATTAAGAGTAAAATACTTGGTTTACAAGTTAAATTTTACATGCGATCCGATATATCATGTGGGTATTAATTTTAAGAGCTCTGCTCGGTCTTAGGCAGTGCCTAAAATTCATATTACTATATCTCCAATATTTATAGCCGGATTTCAATTAATTTTTAACAGATTGTAGAGTTCAGGGTCTAGTTGTGCAAGAATGTAAAAACGTGTCTCTAGGTAATAACGTCTTGATGTCAGTGACGTCATAATGTTATGAAAATCCTTCGATTACATTTTTGAAGATTTGTTTGAATAATCCTTTAATGTCATTGTCTCAGTCGACGCTGACAGTTTTAAAGTCATGACGTCATCCAAAATGGCCGCCAATGACGTCATTATATAAATATTGTAATCGCTATATCTCCTTGATTTATGATCGGATCTAGATAAAACTTTCACGGGAACTCTACATTCAATGTCTAGTAGTGCAATAATGTCGAAGTTTGTTATGTCGTCATCAAAGATGGCCGCAAGTGACGTCATAAAGGAAATCTTGTTAAGACTAACTTCTCTATATCTTCTCTATTTATTATCGGATTTCAAACTTTCACAGATTGTAGCGTACGGGATCTGGATGTGCACAGACGTCATACAGTATCCCGACGTCATGACGTCAGTGACGTCAAAATGTTCAGAAATCGATTTTTTACTGATCGCATTTTCGAAGTTACTTTCTTGATATATCAATCAGTTTCATAAACTTAGACAACTATGACAGTTGTGACGTCATGACGCCATTAAAAACAGGAAAGCCCGTTTGATCAGGTTCTGATCAAAATCTAGTTCTTATTATTCTTTTCTTCTTCTTCTTCTTCTTCTCACCGCCACTTTTCATAGTTAGACTGGGCGCACGGCCTCTACATTTTACACAATGATAAGGCTCAGGCTGGAATATTGTCCCGAAACTTTTGGGGTCATGACGTCATCCAAGATGGCCGCCACTGTCGTTTATAGGCAAATCTTGTTATCGCTGTATCTCATGCATTTAAGATGGGATTTGAATGAAACTTTCACAGATTGTAGAGTTAAGGGTCTACTTGTGCAAGAACGTCAAAACGTGTCTTTTTATGTTACAACGTCTAGCCGTCAGTGACGTCACAATGTTATGAAAAATACGATTTTTTCCAATAATTGCATTTTTTAAAAGTTTTATTGCAAAATCCATCAGTGTCATCATCTAAGTCGACGCTGACAGTTTTAACGTCATGACATCATCCAAAATGGCCGCCAATGACATCATTTAAGAAATATTGTAATGGCTATATCTCCTGCATTTAATATCGGATTTTGAGATAACTTTCACAGCCTGTATGGTATACGGTTGAGTTGTGCAAAAATGTCTAAAATTGTCATGACGTCATCAAAGATGGCCGCCAGTGACGTCATGATGAAAATCTTGTTATCGCTAGATGACAAAGATGTATGGTTGGATTTGAATGAAACTTTCAAATATTGTAGAGTTCAGGGTCTAGTTGTTCAAGAATGTAAAAATATGTCTCTAGGTAATAACGTCTTGACGTCAGTGACGTCATAATGTTATGAAAACTCAATTTTTTCACTGATTACATTTTTGAAGTTGTTTTACTGTATAATCCATCAATGTCTCAGTCGATGCTGACATTTTAAACGTCATGACGTCATCCAAGATGGCCGCCAGTGACGTCATCAGACAAATCTTGTTCGCGCTAGATCTCAAACATTTAATGTCGGATTTGAATGAAACTTTCACAGATTGTAGGATTTAGGGTCTAGTTGTGCTTGAATGTAAAAACGTTTCTCTATGTAATAACGTCTTGACGTCAGTGACGTCACAATGTTACGAAAAGTCCTTTTTTTTCAATGATTGTATTTTTCATGCTTTTTCACTGTAACATATATCAGTGTCATTGTTTTAATCGACTCTGACAGTTTTAACGTCATGACGTCATCCAAAATGACCGCCAATGACGTCATTTAATAAATATTTTAATCGCTATATCTCCTTCATTTATGATCAGATTTTGATGCAAATTTCACAGCCTGTAGGAAAATAGATTGTGTTGTGCAAGAATGTCGAAAATTGTAATGACGTCATCAAAGATGGCCACCAGTGACGTCATAATACAAATCTTGTTAGCGCAAGATCTCCAACATTTGTAGTCGGATTTGAATAAAACTTTCAAAGGTTGTAGAGTTCAGGGTCTAGTTATGCAAAAACATCAAAACGTGTCTCTTTGTTATAACGTCTTGACGTCAGTGACGTTACAATGTTATTAAAAATCCGTTTTCTTTACTGATTGCATTTTTTAAGTTGTTTTACTGCAAAATCAATAATTGTCATTGTTTCAGTCAACGTTGGTAGTTTTAATATTATGACGTCATCCAAAATGGCCGCCAATGACGTCATTATAGAAATACTGTAATCGCTATATCTCCTTCATTTATGATCGGATCTTGTTGAAACTTTCACAGGAACTCTACATTCAACGTCTGGTTGTGCAATAACGTCAAAGTTTGTTATGTCGTCATCAAAGATGGCCACCAGTGACGTCATAAAGGAAATCTTGTTAAGACTATATCTTCTCTATTTATGACCGGATTTGAACAAAACTTTCACAG
Source organism: Cyrtodaria siliqua (assembly GCA_037043455.1). Taxonomy (NCBI): domain Eukaryota; kingdom Metazoa; phylum Mollusca; class Bivalvia; order Adapedonta; family Hiatellidae; genus Cyrtodaria; species Cyrtodaria siliqua. The sequence continues at coordinate 182,769 of JAWPHD010003740.1, read as the reverse complement.
ACTGTAGAGTACGGGATCTGGTTGTGCACAGATGTCATACGGTATCCCGACGTCATGACGTCAGTGACGTCAAAATATTCAAAAAATCGATTTTTTTACTGGTCGCATTTTCGAAGTTATTTTCTTGATATATCAATCAGTTTCATCAACTTAGACAACTCCGACAGTTGTGACGTCATGACGCCATTAAAATCAGGAAAGCCCGTTTGATCAGATTTCTGATCAAAATCTAGTTATATTTACTGTCGTTGTTTTTACTACCTAGCAGTAGAGATACCAATATACGGTAATTGGTTGAACAGCGGCTACTATATACGTGTAGGTTAGAGACGGTTTAGCTGCGATACAACCCCCACCCACCCTTTAGAAAATGTTAATATTTCAAAGATTAAAATGTCCGATATCTGACATTACATTAATTATTTGAACATGTGATAACATTTTCCTATTTTTCAGATTAAACAATTTTCTGTAGTTTATGGGCTGCGCAGTAGTGAGTCGTACTTCATTTGATGTTTCGATGAGTGATCGAGGATGGTTTCTGGGACACTTTACAGGGCATAAACCGCCTTGTGTTGTGATATTCAGTAGTGAGTCGTACTTAATTTGATGTTTCGATGAGTGATCGAGGATGGTTTCTGGGACACTTTACAGGGCATAAACCGCCTTGTGTTGTGATATTCAGTAGTGAGTCGTACTTAATTTGATGTTTCGATGAGTGATCGAGGATGGTTTCTGGGACACTTTACAGGGCATAAACCGCCTTGTGTTGTGATATTCAGTAGTGAGTCGTACTTCATTTGATGTTTCGATGAGTGATCGAGGATGGTTTCTGGGACACTTTACAGGGCATAAACCGCCTTGTGTTGCGATATTCAGTAGTGTGTCGTTCTTCATTTGATGTTTCGATGAGTGATCGAGGATGGTTTCTGGGACACTTTACAGGGCATAAACCGCCTTGTGTTGTGATATTCAGTAGTGAGTCGTACTTCATTTGATGTTTCGATGAGTGATCGAGGATGGTTTCTGGGACACTTTACAGGGCATTAGACTAGAAATTTTGTCTCATTTAACGTTCATGCACAGTTCCAGAACTGCTCAAGAACAGATGAAGCACAGTTCTAGAACTATCTGTACTGGAACTGTTCTAGAACTGTTCCAGAACGATCTGTACTGGAAGTGTTCTAGAACTATACTGGAACTGTTCTTGAACAGTTCAAGTAAGATAGTTCTAGAACTGTTCTTGAACATAAGTTCAAGAAATTGTGTCTCATCTAACTCAAGAACAGATGAAGCACAGTTCAAGAATAGTTCTTGAACAATCTATCCAGAACAGTTCCTGCACAGTTCCAGAACTCCCTTGGCCACTAATTTAACCTACATAACAGTTAAAGAACAATTCATTAATTGAACCTTCAGAATGCCTGGTCATACTTGGTGAAATGTTACATATGATACTGAAATGAAATAATATCTGCAGTGCTGAATACCATTTTTCTGTCAGCAACAAAAAAAGAAAGACAATCCGCGAAAACACATGACAATAGGGGTTTCAATTTAAAATACTGTTTCTAAAGACTACATTTAGAAATTTCATCTTTCAAATACAACTATTAAATGTATAAGATGTTTTGACACAATAAGTAATGAAAGTATTATCACAAAACACTTACATTTAATCATTAAATGATGCAAGCACAATCTTCAGTTGGACTGCCATTTTACCGCCAAAAATTCAAAAGAATGGCGTCTGCATTCTATTTGCAATTTTGTCAGAATCACTCAGGTATCATGTATTCTTTACATACTTAACTGAAGACATGGGCTTTTAAACTGCAGATAATGTTATTATATTAAACTGTTCATGCAATAATGTCATTATCATATATTTGTTTGTTAATAGTAGTATAGATTTGTTTAATTAATGAAGATGAACACCTGCGAAACATGTTCTTAATATGTTCTTAAACATTGAACATTTTCAAGAACTATTGAAGAACATTTCAAGAACTGTAATTTTATTATAACCTAATACTGTGTTGATGAGCAGTTAAACAACATTCATAAACATTCAGTTTGTTATGGAAAAACCTGTTCTGGAAATGGTGTAATAAATTATGTTGTTTTGTGGAAATACTCAAAAGATTTGAAACTATTGAACTTTAATTTAATCAACACAAAATTTAAGTGCTACAAAATAATTGAATTGAATTGAAAGTCTTTATTTATCGAGGGTGACCCAATTAGTTTATACTAATCTAAATATCTTTTTATACCAAGTTTATGGATAATTGTTTTCATGTCTCAGCAAAAGCCATCTATGTATACTTGGGGTGTGTTCAAGCTACTTAAAACAAAGAAATTTCATATTTCAGTTTAATACCTGTGCCTGTCAGCATTACAAAAATAATGCCTTTTTCAAACGCTGTATCAGTAAGTAGTGTGATTAATAAGGGAAGATCACAATAGTTTATTAGGTGGTTAATATTGTGACTAATGCTTACTAATTTAATGTATATTTACATTTGCACAGATGTAATCGATTTGTAACGACATTCCTATTAAGATAACATATTTGTAGATATTTTAAGCACATCTTAATTACATTTCCTATTTGTAGCATGGTCATAGACAATTCTCTTTGTTTAGACACATGTGTAAATCGTTTAATTCAAAATAAGACCTGTCAGAATAACTGTGAGAATAACAGTGAGAATAACTGTTAGAATAACTGAAATAGAGCTGAAATGGACATGCTACAAAACAAATAGAGTATGGTTTCATCTCGTTGGTTATTTAAACACCTCGATGGGCTACGCCAATCTCGATGTTTAAATGAACCAACTCAATGAAACCATACTCTATCTATTACTTAAAGGAATTTAGTTCACATTTTAAAGAACATTTGAAGAACTTTAAATAGAGAAGATGTTCTAAAACTGTTCTTAAACAATTTCAAGAACAAATGAAGAACAGTTTAGGAACTTCAAGGGTTTAAACTGTTCTTAATTAGTGCTTAACACTTAAAGTTTAAGAACACTTAAGAGTTAAGAACTAATTAAGAACGGTTTAAGAACCCTTGAAGTTCCTGAACGGTTCTTCATTTGTTCTTCAAAGTGTTCAAGAACATTTTTAGAACATTTTCTCTATTTAAAGGTTCTTGAACTGTTCTAAACTTGTTCAAGAACCTTTCAAGAATATCTTAAGAAAAATTAAAGTTCTTGAAATGATCTTCAATAGTTCTTGAAAATGTTCAAGAACATATTAAGAACATATGTTCTAGAACAATGAATCAAGAACAGTTCAGGAACTGTTCTTAATGTTCTAGAACTGTTCATGAACTGTTCTTGAGTATAAGAACAGAGTTTCGCAGGGGTACACCGCCTTGTGTATAAGTGACGGACACACCATACCAGTCAGTGGTGCTTTATGACATTATGTATGCAGAAACCATCAGATTGAATGGAATAGTATTGATATACAAATACATATAAGTGAATTACCCGTACATAACCACTCCTATACAGTTGTTTGTTATTATTTATAAACAAGAAGGTTATAAATTAGTTAGATGATAAATAATTTATGTTTGTCTGAAAGAATTGAACGAAAACATAAGTGTATTTAATAGTGTTAAATGGACACAAAGCAATATTATAAACGGCATTAAATAGCTTAGACAATTTGGAGTTAATAAGGACGATCTATAATGAAACAATTAGAATAGTGAATTGTGTCCAACTAATACTAAGTTAACTGAATCACTTACCTTTTGAAGTCGATGCATGCCCAACACTTAATCAAAATCCATTCCGTCCGATGTACGGCACATTTTACAAACATAATCAATATTAAGATCACCCCATTTGTCAAGTTCCTCAACATCAATGTATTGACACTTGCTACGAGACCAATTCTTACACACTTAGACTTGCAATCACCACACGGAAACTGAGAACCACGTTGCTTAGACATGTTGGTAATAGTAGAAATTAATAACTTCACACTGACAGGTGTTTGATAGATAGATCAATATTCCTGTGAAGTTTCATGGAATTCTGCCAAGTACTTTTAGGGGAGTAGTCGCTACAAGTTTTTAGTATATAACTCTATGTAAACAAAGATGGCCGTGGTAGCCATGTTTAAAGTCGAAATAATTTTCAACAGGGACCAACATCATGTCATGCTCATCATTTTAGAAAAAGTTTCATATCAATATCACATAGTTTTCAAGAAGTAGTCGCTACAAATATGTTTTTTAAAAACCTATTTATAGCCGTGGTGGCCATATTGAATTTCCAGCCGACCTGAAATTTTTCTAGAAATAGACATCAGGAGCAGCATTCCTGTGAAGTTTCATGAAAATCGTTCAAGTGGATTCAGAGGAGTTTTTTGACATCCAATCAAAATGAACTTTGGTTAGAACCAACTACATGTTGTGCCAGTCATTTTGGTAAAGGTTTCAAATCACTATCTCTTATGGTTTTTCAGAAGTAGTCGCCACAAAATCACATTTTTAAAATCTATTTTTAGCCGTGGCAGCCATCTTGAATTCCTGCCGATCTGAATGTTTGCTAGGATCAACTAGACATCAAGAGCAACATTCCTATGAAGTTTCATGAAAATCCGTCGAGTAGATTCAGAGGAGTAGTCACCAAAAGTGTTTCCCATAAAACTCCATGTAAACAAAGATGGCTGCTGGCGGCCATGTTTGACATCCAATCAAAATGAACTTTGGTTAGGATCAACTACATGTCGTGACATTCATTTTGGAAAAAGTTCCCAATCAATATTACTTATGGTTTTTGAGAAGTAGTCGCACAAAATCATTTTAAAATCTGTTTTTAGCCATGGCGGCCATCTTGAATTTTTGGCCTACATGAATTTTTTCTAGGATCAACTAGACATCATGAGCAACATTCCTGTGAAGTTTCATGAAATTCCATCGATTAGTTTCAGAGGAGTAGTCGCCAAAAGATTTTCTTATATAACCCTATGTAAACAAAGATGGCTGCTGGTGGCCATGTTTGACATCCGATCAAAATGAACTTTGGTTAGGACCAACTACATGTCGTGTCAGTCATTTTGGTAAAGGTTCCAAATCAATATCTCTTATGGTTTTTCAGAATTAGTCGCCACAAAATCGCATTTTTAAAATCTATTTTTAGCCGTGGTGGCCATCTTGAACTTCCGGCCGACCTGATTTTTTGCTAGGATCAACCAGACATCAAGAGCAACATTCTTGTGAATTTTCATGAAATCCGTCAAGTAGTTTCAGAGGAGTAATCGCCACAAGTTTTTTCTATATAACTGTAAACAAAGATGGCCACTGGCGGCCATGTTTGATATCCAATCAAAATGAACTTTGGTTAGGACCAACACATGTTGTGTCAGTCCTTTTGGTAAAGGTTCCAAATCAATATCACTTACGGTTTTTGAGAAGTAGTCGCCACAAAACCTTTTAGAATCACAAATTTTTTAGAATCTGTTTTTAGCCGTGGCGGCCATCTTGAATTTCCGGCCGGCCTGAATGTTTGCTAGGATCAACAAGACAGTCTTACAAACATGTCTAAGTTTCCCAAAATTCTCCTTTTTTCTTATCTGGGAGGTCATAATTACCCATTAAATTGGAATGACAAGCTTCACCACAAGTATAATAAATGGGCAGATCAGGTTACCAGTACGGTCAGTGGTCAGATGTTTTTCTGAGATATTCTCTAGCATCCTCTTTCGCAATTCATTTAGAACTGGGAGTTGTATGTTTTTACAGATCATTATTGTAAGAATTTCTCAAACACATTTGTGTTGTACTTTTTAAATAGTTCACCAAAGACACAGGCAGTCATCTTTCACATTTTGGAAAACCCGGCTTTAACGCCACCAGACGTTTTTTTCTCTTTTTTTTGTGTGTGTGTGTGTGTGTGTGTGTATTGTTTTGTGATTCTTGTATGATACTCATATGATTAATATACAAAAAGTTTCCTTTTATATAATTATCATATAATATGTATCATATGGAAATTATGTAAGAATCATGTGGCAACATTGGTAGTCATAGTTTTCAAAATGGCGGCTCCCATATCCACTTTAGTACAACCTTCGAATGGTCATATATTTTTTGTTTATAATCCTATTTTTATAATTCTTTCACCTTTGTGCACGTTTTTGAGAACTCTCAATAAAAGAGCTTGTTTGGCTAGGTCGCTACATTCCCTTTAAGCTCTTTAGGGTACTAGTATAATATTTATCATAAGACAAGAAAGAGTTGACAGTGTTTAATCATCCAGATACCGAGAGGTGATATTAAAGGCTTCAATGACATATGACGGAGTATCAGGCGAAAGATTCGACATAAAATATATTTCACAGCAATACAAAAACAAGACTAGGACAAGAGGTGCACAGTTTAGTACCCATAGGGATACCAACACTGTCTATAAACAGTTGTAAATATTATCTAATAGGTATATAAGTCATTTACAAACTTCTTGACAATTCCACATAGTGTATTTGTCTAAACTGTTGTTAGTAAAAACAAGAGCCCCAAGAGGGCCTGTATTGCTCTACTTGCTGTATCAGTGTTCGTGGTTGGTGGGAGTAATGGGGATGAGATGGTGTGTCAGATGTAGCAGGATAAAACAATTTTTTATATTCTGTCAACACCATCTTCAATAGCCAAGATAACTGCATTAAAAACTAGAAAATGTGTCTATGGGACACGAATGCCCCGCTAAAGAGTTATCGGTTGCTTACAAAATGGAGTAACAAAATGTTAAGTGTAATATTAAAAGGCAAGTTATATGGACCTGATTTGGGTAAAAATAATGGTGCAATATAGATGTCAGTGTGTATGAAGTTTGAATACTGTAAAGCTTTTGATATGTGAGTAATCGATTAAATAAACAAGAGGGCCAAGATGATATAAAGACAGTGACACCATTTAGTAAAAAACAAATGCAAACTGAAGGTGCTTGAGTGTAACCCCTGGGGCAGGGCCAAATGTGACCCCAGGATCACCATTTGAATAAACTTGGTAAAAGACCATAAACTCATAGTAAATGCAAAATAGTAAACCTCTGACTCTTGTAGTTTCAGACAAGAATTTCTTATTTTTTGTACTATATATATGTAAAACAGTGATGCCCGCGACGGGGCCAAATTTGACCCCAGGGTCACCATTTTAACAAACTTGGTAGAGGACCATAAGCTTATAGCAAATGCAAAATATTAAACCTCTGGCTCTTGTAGTTTCAGAAAAGATTTTAAATTTGTTTTCCTATGTAAAACTGTGATGCCTGGGACGGGACCAAATTTGACCCCAGGGTCACCATTTGAACAAACTTGGTAGAGGACCACTAGCTGGTGCTACTTGTAATATATGAGAGTTCTGTGCCTTGTAGTTTCAAAATAGAAGATATTTTAAAGTTTTGTCTTATATAAGTCTATGAAAAACATGCAAAATCCTAATATACAAACTTTGGACCCCAGGGCATGGCCATTTTTGACCCCGGGGACTTCATTTGAATAAACTTGATAGTCTAGGCATTGGCGATCATTTTAAAAGAAAAACTGTCCAAATCTGTCCAGCGGTTCTTGAGAAGATGATTTTTTAAGGTTTGGACCATAATATATACGGTAATGGCGACCATCTTGGATGTCATGCTGACCTAATTTTAACAAATCTAAAAAACATTCATCTAAGGATCATCCATGTGAAGTTTTGTCAAAATTGGCCAAGCGGTTTCTGAGGAGAAGTCGTTTTGAAGCAAAAGTTAACGACAGACGAAGAGTGATCCCTTCGGCCCAGTTAATCTAAGAAGGTCAATGTTAAATTTTAATGTAAATTAACAAAGTGTAAAAAGTAGGTCAAGGTCATTTATATTGACCTGATTTGGGTAGGAACATATTGCTGTCATATAGATGTAGGTGTGTATGAAGTTTAAAAGCTGTACTCTTCTGGTATCAGAGTAATGGACATAATAAAAAACTTGATGTAAACTTTTAATACTTTTAAACTTTAATGTAAATAAACAAAGTGAAAAAGTAGGTCAAGGTCATTTTTATTGACCTGATTTGGGTAGGACCAAATTGCTGTCATACAGATGTGTGTATGAACTTTGGAAACTGTATGGCTTTTGGTATCTGAGAAACTGAGTTAATAATAAACTTGAATGTAAAACTTGAATCTAAATTAACAAAGTGCCAAAGGTAGGTCAAGGTAATTCATATTGACACAGTTTTCATTGGAACATATCGCTGTCATGTAGTTATCATCATTTGTAAAGTTTGCAAGCTCTAATGCATCTGGTGTTGGAGAAATGGACTTAACGAAAAACTTTGATGTAAAAAACTTGAATGAAAAACTTTGATGAGTTGGAAGTAAAAGTAGAATATTTCAATGAAAATTAACAAAGTGTAAAAGGTAGGTCAATTCATTTATATTGAACTGATTTGGGTAGGAACATATTGCTGCCATATAGATGTAAGTGTGTATGAAGTTTGAAAACTGTACGGCTTTTGGTATCTGAGAAATTGACTTAATGTAAAACTTTATTGTAAATTAACAAAGTGTAAAAAAGTAGGTCAAGGTCATTCATATTGACCTGCTTTGGGTAGGAACATATTGCTGTCATAAAGATGTAAGTGAGTATGAAGTTTGGAAATTGTATGGCTTTTGGTATCTGAGAAACTGAGTTAATAAAAAACTTGAATGTAAAACTCTAATGTAAACTAGAAATTGTTGTTGTCCATGGGACAAAAACGTATGGCTCAACACTTGCCCGAACTGACATAATTGACGACCCTAGGTCCAACCGTTCTCTATTGATCAGAGATCATTTTGATATTCAATAATAATAACATTTACTAAATACTTATAATGTTTTAACAGCAGTAACAGCAGTTTTAAAACAGTTGCCACACTCTGAAATGACTCGAAAAACTCCATTGTGACTGACGTAGTGACCAAGATGACCTTTTATTTTTCACCTTGACCTTTGACCTAGTGACCCCATAATCAACAGGGGTCATCTACTGGTCCTGACCAACCATCCTTCCAAGTTTGAGGACCCTAGGTCCAACCATTCTCTAGTTATTGATCGGACATCGTTTTGATAGTCAAGTTCACTGCGACCTTGACCTTTGACCTATTGACCCCAAAATCAATAGGGGTCATCTACTTGTCATGACCAACCATCCTTCCAAGTTTGAGGACCCTAAGACCAACCATAGTGTAGTTATTGATCAGACATCGTTTTCATAGTCAGTCACCACGACCTTGACCTTTGACCTAGTGACCCTAAAATCAATAGGGATCATCTACTGGTTATGACCAACCATCCTTCTAAGTTTGAGGACCCTAGGTCCAACCATTCTCTAGTTATTGATCGGATATTGTTTTGATAGGCAAGGTCACTGCGACCTTGACCTTTGACCCCAAAATCATTCGAGGTCATCTACTGGTCATGACCAACCATCCTTCCAAGTTTGAGGACCCTAGGTCCAACCATTCTCTAGTTATTGATCGGACATCGTTTGTGACACAGACCCACACACAGACAGACCTACAGACAGACCTACAGACAGAAAGCTTAACATCAACATGACTCCCCTACCACACTTTGTGTGGGGGAGCCATAATTAACAAAGTGCCAAAGGTAGGTCTAGGTAATTCATATTGCCCCACTTTTCATTGGAACATATCGCTGTCATGTAGTTATCAACATTTGTAAAGTGTGAAAGCTCTAAGGCATCTGGTGTTGGAGAAATGGACTTAACAAAAAACTTTGATGTTAAAAACTTGAATGAAAAACTTTGATGTAAATTAACAGTGTAAAAAGTATGTCAAGGTCATTTATATTGACCTGATTCGGGTAAGAACATATTGCTGCCATACAGATGCAAGTGTGTAAGAAGTTTGAAAACTGCACGGCTTTTGGTATCTGAGAAATTGACTTAATAAAAAACTTGAATGTAAAAATGGGACGCACGGACGTACAAACGTGACGTACGGATGTGACGTATGTCCGGACGGACATGGGTAACACTATATGCCCGCACCACTTTCATCGTATAACAAACACAATCCGGTGGGTGGGGGTCGTAACAATTACAAATTATGAGATTTTCGATAATGCAAGGGCCATGAATCTGGTTGGTTGAAGAACTTGTCCGAGATCTTATGGATACTGTGTAAGTTTGGTTAAAATCGGAGAAAAAATGAAGGCGCTAGAGTGCCCACAAGGCAAAACTATGCATTTTTTGCCAATTCAAGGTGAGATAACTCTGCTATTAGCGATAGAATCTGGCTAGTTCAAGAACTCGTGATCTGAGATCTTATGCATATATATCTACTGTATAAGCTTGGTTAAGATCAGATGACACAAAAACATGAGTGCCCACAAGGCAAAATTATCCTTTTTTGCTAATTCAAGGGCAGATAACTCAGCTATTAGCAGTCACATCTGACTGGTTTAACAACTTGTCTGAGATCTTATGCATATATAACTACCGTGTAAGCTTGGTAAAGACCAGATGAAAAATGAAGGAGCTACAGTGACCACATGGCAAAATTACATATTTTTGCACTTTCAAGGTCAGATAACTCAATTATTAGCAGTCGAATCTGGCTGGATCAAAGAACTAGTTCCAGACCTTATACATATATAACTACTGTGCAAGTCTGGTGACGATTGCATGAACAAGAGGCCCAAGTGGGCCTGTAGATGCTCTACTGGTATGATGTGATTCAAAAACATAAACATGATAGAGGCCAACCCAAGAAACATGTTTCCTATATAACTCTATGTAAACTTTGGGTTATCGTGGTGGCCATTTTGAATATTTCACGACAACGAAAAAAAAACACTTGATAGAGGCCAACAACAGGAACATGTATATGATATTTAACTAGAATGGAATAAGTGGTAATATGTCGTTTGATATTTGACCTAAGTTTAGCCATGGTGGCCATCATGGATGACTGGAGGCCCCAAAAACACAAATCTGACGGGGGACTAACCCAAAGATCATTGTGATTAAGTTTCATCAAAATCCTTCAAGCGGTTTCAGAGAAGATGTCATTTTCCTTTATAACTCTATGTTAACTTTGGGTCGCTGTGGCGGCCATTTTGATTATTCGACAATAATGAAAAAAACACAAACTTGATAGAGGCTAACCCATGGAACATGTTTATGATATTTCACAAGAATGGAATAATTAAGTGGTTTCGGAGATGTTGTTTGAAATTTCCTTAAATTTGACCTAATTTTATCCATGGCGGCCATCTTGGATGAATGGCAGCCGCAAAAAACAATTATGAGAGGGACTATCCTAAAGATCATTGTAATGAAGTTTCATCAAAATCCTTCAATTTGTTTCAGAAAAGATGTTATTTTAGCCTTTTCCTATATAACTCTATGTAAACTTTGGATCGGCGTGGCGGCCATTTTGATTCATCGACGAATTACAAAAAACACAAACTTTATAGAGGCTAACCCAAGGAACATGTTTATGATATTTCACAAGAATGGAATAAGTCGTTTCGGAGATGTTGTTTGAAATTTTCTTAAATTTGAACTAGTTTTAGACATGGCGGCCATCTTGGATGACTGTCGGCCGCGAAAAACATAAATCTGAGAGGGACTATCCCACATATCATGGTGATCAAGTTTCATCAAAATCCTTCAAGACATTTCAGAGAAGATGTCATTTTTAACCTTTTCCTATATCTATAACTCTTTGTAAACTTTGGGTCGCCGTGGTGGCCATTTTGATTATTCGACGATAAAGAAAAACACAAACATGATAGAGGCTAATCCAAGAAACATGTATATGATATTTCACAAGAATGGAATAAGTGGTTTTGGTGAAATCGTTTGAAGTTTCCTTAAATTTGACCTAGTTTTAGCCATGGTGGCCATCTTGGATGACTGGCAGCCGCAAAAAAAAAAAATCTGAGAGGGACTATCCAAAAGATCATTGTGATTTAAGTTTCAGAGAAGATGTCATTTTTAATGATTTCCTATATAACTCGTATGTAAATTTTGGGTCGTTGTGGCGGCCAGTTTGATTATTCGACAATAACGAAAAACACAAACTTGATAGAGGCCAACCCAAGAAACATGTTTATGATATTTCACAAGAATGGAATAAGTGGTTTCGTCGGAGATGTTGTTTGAAATTTCCTTAAATTTGACCTAGTTTTAGCCATGACGGCCATCTTGGATGACAGCTGGCGGCCATGAAAAACACAAATCTGAGAGGGGCCCTCCCAAGTAACATTGTGATGAATTTCATCAAAATCCTTCATACGGTTTTAGAGATGTCGATTTTTATAAAATTGCTGACAGACAGACACCCAGACAGACAGACAGACAGACGGATGAAAAGCGATCCCATAACAAGAGGCCCAAGAGGGCCTGTGAACGCTCTACTGGCTGTTATACCATTGATGAATCGAGTCGTACTACATGGTGTCTAGAGTGTACACAAGGTTTTTCAAGTATTTGACCTAGTGACCTAGTTTTTAACACCATGTGACCCATTTTTGAACTTGACCAAGATGTAATTAAGACAAACATTTTGACAAAGTTTCATCAAGATTGGGTCAGAAATACGGCTTCTAGAGTGTACACAAGGTTTTTCAAGTATTTGACCTAGTGACCTAATTTTTAACCCCATGTGACCCATTTTCAAACTTGACCAAGATATAATTAAGACAAACATTCTGACAAAGTTGCATCAAGCTCGGGTCTAAAATATGGCCTCTAGAGTGTACACAAGGTTTTTCCAATATTTGACCTAGTGACCTAGTTTTTGACCCCACATGACCCATTTTCGAGCTTGACTGAGATTTCATTGAGACAAACAATTAAGATAAACATTCTGACAAAGTTGCATCAAGCTCGGGTCAAAAATACGGCCTCTAGAGTGTACACAAGGTTTTTCCAATATTTGACCTAGTGACCTAGTTTTTTCACTTCATGTGACCCATTTCCGAACTTGATCAAGATATAATTAAGATAAACAATTTGACAAAGTTTCATCAAGATTGGGTAACAAATATGACCTCTAGAGTGTACACAAGTTTTTTCAAGTATTTGACCTAGTGACCTAGTTTTTGACCCCACATGACCCATTTTTGAACTTGACCGAGATTTCATTGAGACAAACATTCTGACAAAGTTTCATCAAGATCGGGTCAAAAATATGGCCTCTAGAGTGTACACACGTTTTTTTCAAAGTTTGACCTAGTGACCTAGTTATTAACACCATGTGACCCATTTTTGAACTTGACCAAGATATAATTAAGACAAACATTTTGACAAAGTTTCATCAAGATTGGGTCAGAAATACGGCTTCTAGAGTGTACACAAGGTTTTTCAAGTATTTGACCTAGTGACCTAGTTTTTAACCCCATGTGACCCATTTTCAAACTTGACCAAGATATAATTAAGACAAACATTCTGACAAAGTTGCATCAAGCTCGGGTCAAAAATATGGCCTCTTGAGTGTACACAAGGTTTTTCCAATATTTGACCTAGTGACCTAGTTTTTGACCCCACATGACCCATTTTCGAACTTGACCGAGATTTCATTGAGACAAACATTCTGACAAAGTCTCATGATGATTGCATCAGAAATGTGGCCTCTAGAGTGTACACAAGCAAAAGTTAACGGACGACGGACGAAGGACGGACAACGGACAACACACCATCCCATAAGCTCTGCTGGCCCTTGGCCAGTAGAGCTAAAAATGGAGGAGCTACAGTGTCCACAAGGCGAAATCATGCATTTGTGCAATTTCAAGGGCAGATACCTCAATTATTAACGGTCAAATCTGGCTGGTTCAAGAACTTGTCCGAGATCGTATCGATATATAACTACTGTGTAAGTTTGGTTAAGATCAGATGAGAAATGGAGGGGCTAAAGTGCCCACAAGGCAAAAGTATGCATTTTGATAATTAAATGATAGATAGTTCAGCTAATAGCGATCAAATATGGCTGGTTCAAGATGTTATGGATATATAACTACTGTGTACGTTTGGTTAAGATCAGGTGAAAAACAAAAGTGTTGGTGTCCACAAAGCAAAAGTTAACGAAGGACGAACGGACGACTGACAACACAGCATCACATAAGCTTGACTGGCCTCAGCTATTCCCATCAATTTTGTTTAACAAAAGTTTATAAAGCAACATATTACTGTCTACAAAGTCAAATACCTTCTTAAGATGCTGGATGTTGCGCTGACCTAATTTTAACAAATTTGAAAACCACTGACCTAAGGATATCATTCCTGTGAAGTTTGTTCAAAATTGACAAAGCAGTTTCTGAGGAAAAGTTGTTTAAACAAAAGATAAAGATGACGGATGACGACAAGCGAATAGTGATCCAGAAAGCTAACCTCTAAAAACACATATACCTCAGTGAAGACAACCCTGTAGTCAAATAGGTTGAATAAGGGGCAAACTTGGAAGAAAAAACAGCCAAACAGTATGTTACATTTAGGTTTATTTACAAACGATATATTTACACAATAACAGGGCATTTTCATCTAGCAATGCCACTGTCAACATGCATGGATTTTTTTTTGAATATATTCATAACTTTCACATCCTGTCATAAGGTAAAAATGTCCGAGATGTTGAGATATTAAGTAGTGAAAAATTAAGGGGTTTACTCGGACTTTATCCTCAATCTCTATATGAAAAATCAAATTAAATGTATTCATATTGGTTTAATATCAGACAGCACTAAAAGATACATAGCTTACACCAAAAAAAAAGCTTTTAACATAATTATCCCAAAATATTAGTGCTACCAGAATGTGGAAGTATTTTGGTTTATTGATCACTGATTGGTCAAATTGTTTTGATGATGTCATGTGAACGTTATGAATTGGCCCCTGGTGGTTTGTACAAGATCCACAATATATTTAAATATATTTACATTAATGCATACAACATATATACAAAAGCTATCAGATGTGATCAACACAGTAGTAATTTATATAATCTGATTTTGATAGGCATTATTTTTAAATAATTAAATTGTCATGCTGTTACTTTGGTAATTCATATATCAATTTATCACATAACGTCCCTTGTCAGCAGTGTCGAACACCCATTTAATATTCTATTGTATGACACATGTGTAATACAACCTGGAACGATTTTGATTGGTTGAGTTAAACCTGTAACACTACGCAAGTTTATTAATTGAATTGAATTGGGGTTTTAAGGCGCACCAACACATGAAAAGGTTATATGGCGCCTAACAGGCATGAACATGCCAGGCTCATCTTCCATGTACATCGAGATAAAATATGGAAAATGGACCTAGAACCTTCTCACCATGAACTGCAGAGTTGCTGCAAATTCTATCGTAGAAACTCCATTTACGCTGGAGCCACGTTATTGTTTTTCTGCCACTGCTCTTTTGATGCAAGCGAGATAGCACCTGAAACAATGCAGGGATCATGATGAAGACCTTTAATGAACATGAACAAAAAAATGATAAAATGAACATGAATTTGGGGGGATTCTACTCCTCTGTCTACCCCTCCAAAGGGATCAGCAGTGGCCCTATTCTTTGCCCCGTGACCAAACGGGAGCCCCCGGGAACCACAAGTTTATTAACTGAAACTGTTTTATTTATTACAAATTCACCCAGATCTATTTACTGAAACGATTTTATTTATTACAAATTCACCCAGATCTGAGTCATAAACTTATTATTTGTGACAACTTATAAAAATAACAAACATCGTTGTTGGTTTGTTAAAAATTTGGCGTAAACTGCTATGTTGTAAAGAGGTAAAACACGAACTCTTTTATACGCAACATTATGTGCGAGACGCGACGTTACGACGTCACATATTTTATGACGTTTTGGGGCTAAAGTGTGTCTGACGTCGTGGCGGTTCTATGTCCATCTGAATTAATTTTTAATAATTTGATTACAATGTTATATCATAAAAAGGATCTTAAACTCGTTTCCATTCCATATAAGATTTATGAAAGTCGTTATGAATTATTTTTAGTTTTAACTCGCCAAATTAAGGCTCGCTTAAATTAAAATAATTCATAACTCGTTTCATAAATCTTATATGAAATGGGAACTGGTTTAAGATCCTCAATATATACCGAGCAAAAACAATGCACTTAAAATACATGTGATTTTACACAGACAAGACACAGTCATGTATGCTCAGGGTCATAGTAAAGTGACATAGATATGACAACTAATAATCATACAAAGTCATTTTTAAACAAAGTCAATGATAAAATAAAGCAAATAAGATGGGAACATACTTTTACAAGTTAGCGAAAATCAGTCTCATTTCAATGAAAAGGCAGGGTAATTTTAACATTTTTGAAAATTTGGGAATATATTTGCTTGAAAATAACAATCGTTTGTGATTACATTTCAACAGATTTTAAACATTGACAGAATCGGCAATTTTAGTCAATGCCACACACTATATTCAAAGCAATACATTGGTATAATGAAATGAGTTGTTTTTAATATATGGGAGGTAATTCTGATACTTTGCCTGGAAAATAATAATAAACAAGAGCACTGCCAATGGTGCAGACGCTCGACTTTCATGAAATTACATTTGATAAACAAGGTCAATCAATCACTATACAAAGAAAGCTTTTATACATAGAAAGCTTTAACCAAGATTTCTAAGTATAAAAGGAGTCATAATTTTGTTATAATACAAACATGGGCTTTTCAAGATGCTAAATACATGTGTGAAGTTTCAATCCATTATGTAAAGTACTTTTGGAGATGTAAGCTTACATACAAACTTTAACCAAATTTTTAAAGAATAAGAGACCATGATTTTGTTAAAATAGAAGCAAGAGTTATAGAACCTGGTTCTGTGGTGTTGTCTAATGATGCTGAATGCATGTGGGAAGTTGCAATTCATTATGTAAAGTACTGTGCGAGATACAAATTTACATACAAATTTAACCAAATTTCTTAAGTACAAAAGTGACCATAATTTTGTTTAAATAGATGCAAGAGTTATAGGCTCTGTGATGTTGTGTAATGATGCCCAATGCATGTGTGAAGATTTATTCTATTATTTTAAGTTCTTTGCGAGACACAAGCTTGCATACAAACATAAACCAAGTTTTTGAAATTTGAAAGGGTTATAATTCTGTCAAAATAAAAGCGGAGTTATGTCACCTGACTCTGTGGTGTCATCTAATGATGCTGAATACATCTGTGAAATTTCAAATCATTGTGTATAGTACTTTGCGAGATACAAATTTACATAAAACTTTAACCAAATTATTTAAGTACAAAAGTGGCCATAATTTTGTTTAAATAGATGCAAGAGTTATATAACCTGTCTCTGTGGTGTTGTGTTATGATGCTGAATACATGTGTGAAGTTTCAATCCATTATGTAAATTACTTTGCGAGATACAAGTTTACATACAAACTTTAACCAAATTTCTTAAGATAAAAAGGGGCCATAATTTTGTTTAAATAGATGCAAGAGTTATAGAACCTGGCTCTGTGGTGTTGCGTTATGATGCCCGATGCATATGTGAAGTTTTAATCTATTATGTTAAGTCCTTTGCGAGATACAAGCTTGCATACAAACTTTAACCAAGTTTTCGAAGTATGAAAGGTGTCATAATTCTGTCAAAATAAAAGCAGGAGTTATGTCACCTGACCCTGTGGTGTCATCTAATGATGATGAATACATGTGTGAAGTTTCAATCCATTGTGTAAAATGGTTTGGAAGATACAAACTTATATACAATTTTTAACCAAGTTTTCTAAGTATAAAAGGGGCCATAATTCTGTTAAAATAAAAGCATGAGTTATAGAACCTGGCTTTGTTGTGTCATCTCATGATGCCAAATACACGTGTGAAGGTTCGATCCATTATGTATAATAGTTTGTGAGATACAAGCTTACATACAAACTTTAACCAAGCTTACATACAAACTTTAACCTTGAGTTTCTAAGTATGAAAGGGGCCATAATTTTGTTAAAATAAAAGCATGAGTTATAGAACCTGACTCTATGGTGTCATCTAATGGTGCTGAATACATGTATGAAGTTTCAATTCATTATGTTGTGTGGTTTGGGAGATACAAACTTTAACAAACTTTAACCAAGGGACGACGACAACGACGATCAAGTGATGACAAATTTATTATAGCTCTTTTTTGCCTTCGGAAAAGTCGAGCTAAAAATGTTTTTTGAAAATCACATCCTTACCTAGCATTTCTAATCTCTTCAAACAAGTACATCGATGTTCTAAAAAGTTGTGTTAAACTTTTTTTTTTCAGGATAAATTACGAGACGGAGTGGGGATCAACTTGTATCAGAGTGTGCAGTTTTATCTGTGGATATCATCCCTTGGTTTACCAGAAAATTAAATTCCACTGCGGACCAACTTAATATCACTTGTATCCCAGGGGCATGGCAATTTATAACCTGGGGAGTTTATTTGTACAACTATGATAGTTTAGGGTCTGGCAATCATTTATAAAGATTGAGTTGGTGCAAAACACAAACAAGAGGCCCAAGAGGGCCTCTGGATGCTCTACTGGCTAAAGATAAAGTTTATGTTTAAGGTGCCATAACTGTCAAAAATCATTCATCCAGAACATGGCGATGATATATGCAACTAGGCTTGGTACTTATCATCCCTGCTAAGTTTCGTTGAAATCCAGCCAAAGAAAAAGGAGAATTAGTCGGGACAAAGTTTGTGTATTAAAACCTTTAAAGGGCCATAACTTTGCCAAAAATCATTCCCGTAAAAAGTTTGTGTATCAAAAACCTTTAAAGGGTCATTACTCCAACAAAAATCTGTCAAACGGAACATGATGATTATATGCACAACTGTAGGCTTGGTACTGATCATCCCTGCAAAGTTTCATTGAAATCCGGCTACGGGTTCAGGAGAACGTCCAAACAAAGTTTGTGTATTTAAATCTGTAAAGGGCCATAATTCTGCCAAAATCATTCAACCCGAACATGGTGACAATATGTACAACTAGGCTTGGCACTGATCATCCCTGCAAAGTTTCATTTAAATTCATCCAAATGAAGACCCTTTCATCTTAACGATTGGGATGTTTTTCAAAATTGTCCAAGCTTTTGTTGACATCAACAATCTGGTACAGTTTGGAAAAGATGCGATGAAAAATGAAATTATAGCATATTTCAGAAAATCAAGTGCCATAACTCCGGTGTAAATGGTCCGCTCTGGCTGGTTTTCAAACTTGACCGAGATTTGATTGATATCAACAATCTGGAAGCACTTGGTAAAGATCGGATGGAAAATGAATGCCGTATCGTGTTAACGGGCAAATTATAGCAATTTTAACTAAATCAAGGGCCATAACTCTGGTGTTACTGGTCTGAACTGGCTGGTTCGAGCTTTCATTGGTATCAACAATCTGGTAAAGTTTGAAAAAATCGGATGAAAAATGTAGGCCCAATCATCTTAACGAGGCAAAATATAACATTTTTAACTAATTCAAGTGCCATAACTCCACCGTTACTACCGTAGTCTGATCTGGCTGGGTTTCAAACTTGTCCGAGCTTTCATAGATATTAACAATCTGGTAAAGTTTGGTAAAAATCAAATGAAAAATGAATGCCCTATCGTCTTCACACGACAAAATATAGCATTTTTTAAAACTAAATCAACTGCCATAACTCTGCTCAGTCTGCTGTTACAGGTCTGATCTGGCTTGTTTTTCGAATTTGTCCGAGCTTTCATCGATATTAACAATCTGGTAAAGTTTGGTAAAGATCGGATGAAAAATGAAAGCCCTATCATCTTAACGAGATAAAAGTTAACGACAGACAACAGACTTACAATGGACAACTCGGCATCCCAAAAGCTCTGATGGCCTTTGGCCAGTAGAGCTAAAAAGGTTATACGGTGCCAACAGGAATGAAAATTGCAGACTCACTCTCCATTTACATCTAAATCGAAATATGCAGAATGAACCTTCAAACCTGCAGAACTGCAGAGTTGCTTAAAATTCTTTTGTAAACACTCCATTTTTCGCTGGAGCCAGGATCATCGTTTTCTGCCACCACTCAAGTAACACCTGAATATGACAAATTTGGGTTGATTTTATCCCTTTGCCTGGGTAAGAAGTGATCCTATTCTTACCCGGGAACCACAAAAGAGCAACTGTTGAAATCTGTTCAGCAGTTCATGAGAAGATTGTAAAATAGTGGCCAACCTGGATGTCACATTTGCCGAAGGTTTATAAAATAGACAGGTATTGATCTCAGGACCATCCAGGTAAAAGTTGGTAAAAAACGACCATGATGTTTCAGAGATGTCGTTTAAGCAACTGTTAATGGATGGATAGATGGAAGAATGGACGAAGGATGTGCCATCCAAAAAGCTTGGCTAATCTTTGATCAGTATTGCTTTAAACATACATACATACATAAAAAGGCTAAGTATACTTAAATAAATAAGTGTGAACACATAATTCGCAAAGCAAAGACATAACTATAAGAAATGTTATAATGACATGAAAGTAACTCCCAACAAGCAGGTATATGAAAACAGTATATTTATATGTTGCATATTTTGAGGTATTAATTCTAGTAAAATTATAAATGTATGAGACTGATCAGCAAAACACTAAATCCTAGCTTTCAGGAATATTTACTGCCATAAAATATTGTTTTGTCACTTGATCAACATAGTTTTTATGAGACTGAACTAAACATGGTAAGTAGGTATTTTTATTTTTGCAAAAAGTTAAAGGCAATTTGATTCATCCAGCAGTTTCTGACATCAGTACTCCCAAAGTCTTGGAAATGAAAGAAATCATTCAAATCAATGACCATGTACACTTTGGGAGGGCTAATCTCAGTAAGTACTGAATGAATCAAATTATCTTTGGCAATGGAAGAAAAAGGCCACATTGTAAGGGTATGTGCGCTTTAGTTGAACAAAATTCATTATATATTAAGAAAGTTATAAAGAAAAAAGTACCTGAATCGAGCGCTTGGTTTACAATATTTTAACGTGAAACCGATCAAAAAGTCGCACAGTTTTGCAACCCTGTAAATAGTGTCTTAAATTTCATATAAATCTTTGGCTCAAAAAGTCACCCCAAACAAAAGTGTTCAGAAACAGTAAAAACGAATAACCTATACATAAAATAACACAACATAGAATGAAGAATAATCAAGAAAATATTTAAATTTCGACTAAATCAACATTGTATTTATAGCAGATACCAATAATGCGTTGTGAGGTAATTTATATATACTACCCAGTCTCCACATTTTTAGTCAATAATTTAAAGTTACAGTAAAAATCCCCAATCATAACTAAAAGGCAAGTGGCAAAAATCAATCATAACTAAAAGGCAAGTGGCAAAAATCTATTCCAACAAAAACATTATACATATTTCATATAAAAAATATATTCAATTATATCTAGTAAAATTGGCATTGAACAAAATACAATGTAAACATTCTTCTTTTCTATATATATATATACATGTACCTACAGTAATTTTCACACATGAAAGCATTTTTACCCTTATTAAGTATCTACAATATCTGCAATCTGTACCTTTCCACCCTATTGCGCTGATATATTTATGCATCACAATTCTGCTATCACACGACCAAACCAAACATTATTTACAAAATTTAACAGTGCCAGGGACATTCAGAAAGTTTGTAAAATACATGTATGAGTATCGGGGGACATTCAGAAAGTTTTGCAAAATACAATGCCCGGTGACATTCAGGAATTGTTTTTTGACTTTGAAACTCATTCTTTTGACATTTGGACACAGATTTATTTATATTTCCTCCTGTCCTCAATTTAAACACACTGTGATATTAAGTTCACTTAATTCTCTCATGTATTCTATAATTGCCATTTTAACAATCCTGTCCATTTTATTTTAAACTGCACTTTTCTTCTTTCTAAAACTATACTCATTTATTTCTTGAGGCTACATGTTCAAATTGTTGGGTTTTAAAAAAGCCACTATTAAAACGTGTATTCATGTATCTCTCTCAATTTAGATGATATACTATACTTTTATCTTTTAGCACATTTTAAAATCTTCTAATTCAAGTTTTTAACTGAAAAAGTGTAAAATGAGCAACAGTTTGAACTCTGACATGGGCACTATTAATATAAATAAAATTGTCATTTAAAAAAAATAATATTTAATTATTTTTTGGATAACTCAACACATTCAAAAATACCAACTTCTAAAACAAACGGTAATTCTTATCTTCTCCTCTTCAATTTGTTTGCCATCTCATATATTAAGGCACCTTCCCCAACACCTACCTCCTTATTTATCTTATTTGTCAATTTTCCAATAGGTTCATCAACATAGTCTACAAACTTTACCTCCTCTCCAGCTATCTCTTTATTACCTGGAAGAGTGTCACCTTTATCTATGTTGTCTTTATCCTTTTTATTTACAATGACTTCATGCGTCTCTCTATTTGCATCAGCTATACTACTGACTAGTACGTTATCTTTGAGCTGTACACTATCATCTTTAACATTGCCAGCTATATGGTATTCTACCTGTTTTAAATCTCTTTGGACAGGAATATCATTTTCACTGGCATCATCTTCTTTTTCATCTTCATCTTCCTCATTAGTGTTCTTGTTTTCCAGTATCTCCTCATTATTTTCTTCATCAACATTTCCTTCATTTTTCTGATTTATAATTTCATCTTTTGCAACAGATTTCATTTCTGCTTTCTCTTCAATATCATCACCAGCATTTAGAACAGCATCATTTTGTTCCTTATCAACATATACAATTGGTTCAACACGTTCGTTTGGCTGAAAAATTTCTGCTTCCCTTTTACCTCTGTGTTTAACAACATCAACATTTTCCATGATCTGATTTTTATCTCCTACAAATTTTGCATCGGCTCCTTCCTCCAAATGTTGACCTGCATTTGGCTGAACTTGTTGATTCAATACTGGTAACTGGTTTCCACCAACCTGCTGGTTTCCCGCTAGCTGATGGTCTCCGCCTAGCAGCTGGTTTCCACCTAACTGTTGGTTTCCACCTAATGGCTGATTTCCACCTAACTGTTGGTTTCCACCTAACTGCTGATTTCCATCTAATGGCTGATTTCCACCTAACTGTTGGTTTCCACCTAATGGCTGATTTACACCTAACTGTTGGTTTCCATCTATTGGCTGATTTACACCTAATTTTTGGTTTCCATCTAATGGCTGATTTACACCTAACTGTTGATTTCCTATTAACTGTTGGTTCTTCACTAGCTGTTGGATTCCATTTATCAACTGATTACCTAACTGAGCATCAACCATTGGAAGTTGAACTTGAACAGGCTGAACCAAATTTTGCTGCTGATTCAAAATACCTTGACCTTGCTGACCTTGGTCAAGAAGACCCTGACCTTGACCTTGCAGGACAACAGGAGCCTGATTAAGATTCTGCTGACCAAGAACTGGCTGCTGCTGGAGAAGATTCAAATTCTGATTCTGCACTTGTGGCTGTTCATCTTTAACATCATCCTGTGAAGTGTTAAAAGTATTAAAATTAAAAAAAAAAAATAATAAAAAAAAATAAAAAAATTAAGAAATTAAAAAATTAAAACAAGCATTGATGTAAAACTGTGACCCCAGGGTCAGCATTTGAACAAAATTGGTAAAGGACCATAAGCTTATAGCAACAGCAAAATATTAAACCTCTGGCTCTTGCAGTTTCAGAGAAGATTTTTTAAGTTTTTCCCTACACATGTCTATGTAAAACATGTGACCCTTGGGACGGGGCCAAATGTGACCCCAGGGTCACCATTTGAACAAACTTGGTAAAGGACCATAAGCTTATAATAAATGTAAAATAATCTGGCTCTTGTAGTTTCCGAGAAGAAGATTTTTAAAAAAAAAATCCTATATAAGTCTATGTAAAACTGTGACCCTCGGGGCGGGGACAAATTTGACCCCAGGGTCACCATTTGAACAAACTTAGTAGAGGACCATAAGCTGATGCTACAAGTAATACATAAGAGCTCTGTGCCATGTGGTTCCAGAGAAGAAGAACTTTTTCAGATTTTCCCTATACAAGCCTATGTAAAACTGTGACCCCCGGGGTGGGGCCAAATATGACCCCTGGGTCAGCATTTGAACAAACTTGGTAGAGGACCACAAGCTTATAGCAAATGCAAAATATTAAACCTCTGGCTCTTGCAGTTTCAGAGAAGAAGATTTTTTAAGTTTTTCCCTATACATGTCTATATAAAACAAGTGACCCTTGGGGCGGGGCAAAATGTGACCCTAGGGTCACCATTTGAACAAACTTGGTAAAGGACCATAAGCTTATAGTAAATGCAAAATATCAAACCTCTGGCTGTTGTAGTTTCCGAGAAGAAGATTTTTAAAAAAAAAAATCCTATATAAGTCTATGTAAAACTGTGACCCCCGGGGCGGGGACAAATTTGACCCCAGGGTCACGATTTGAACAAACTTAGTAGAGGACCATAAGCTGATGCTACATGTAATACATGAGCGCTCTGTGCCTTGTGGTTTCAGAGAAGAAGATTATTTAAAGTTTTTTCCTATATGTCTATTTGAAAAACATGCAAATTCTCAATATACAAACTTTGGACCCCCGGGGCACGGCCATTTTTGACCCCGGGGACTTTATTTGAACAGACTTGATAGTCTAGACGTTGGCGATCATTTTAAAAGAAAAACTGTTGAAATCTGTCCAGCGGTTCTGGAGAAGAAGATTTTTTAAGGTTTCGACCATATATGGTAATGGCAGCCATCTTGGATGTAGTGCTGACCTAATTTTAACAAATCTAAAAAGCATTCATCTAAGGATCATCCATGTGAAGTTTGGTCAAAATTAGCCAAGCGGTTTCTGAGGAGAAGTCGTTTGAAGAAAAGTTAACTGACGACGGACGACGGAAGACGGACAACACACCATCCCATAAGCTCTGCTGGCCCTTGGCCAGTAGAGCTAAACAATCTATGGGTGAACCTTATTTTCTGAAATGTAGTTCTATGCCTGGGTGGTTTAAAACTAATTTCGCATCTATGCATGTGTGTAATTTTCACGACCGTGATATTTTCACACATCACCGTATAAATGGCCGCGAACGCCCCCAGACAATCTCGGGACAATCAGACTTTTTAAACTAAAATCCAACCAGAAATCATGTTTTATTTGTTGAAAACCAAAGAGTTCTCTCCCTTGATTAAGTTTATCAATTTGAAAGCGCGCATTTCATTGGTTGATTGCATATTTAAACCAATCTCATTACAGCTTTCATATTGACATTGAGTGGTCACGAAAATTTGTCACGCTGGACAGAAGAAGAAAGATCAGTTGAATATTAATAGTTTGAACGGTGATTTCCTTTTCATATTCTTATTTTTCGATGAATTGTTGTATAATATTTTTCTATTTTAGCATGTCTGTATCATACAAAACGCTTAACGATGAACGCTTATTCACAAATGCAAGCTGCTAAATATCACCGGGAACGCGCACCTGTTTTGGATGGTTTAATATGAGGGACCCGGTACGTTTTTTGACGTGATTCGTGGATAAGAAGCAAGGAAGAAAGCAATCTCATATAAATACTAGCTAATAAATACCACCAAATATTTGGTGTGGCTACCGTATAGTATTATTAGTTATAGCCAATGTTCCCTGTCAAGAATCCTAATAACGAATTTTTCATACTTCAAAGTTGTAACCATTTATTTAAGAATAAAAACAGCCAAAAACACGATTTCATTTTTATTGCGCCCAATTTCCCCGTAACGTGCCTCTAACTAGACGTTTATTTTCGTGACGTCATCGCTCTAACGTCGTTAAATTTAGCAGATTTTTTAATAAAATAAACGTATTTTATCACTATGTTAATGTTTTATTATCTGTAAAATTGCCAAAAAAAATACACTTTTACTCACGATTATTTCAGACTTTTACACACACAGTGGAAAGTTCAGAAAAGCGATAGGAAGGAAACAATTGGCGGTTTCAAAAACGAATCGGCAACGTTATCGTCGCCATTTTGTTTTTGTGTATTTGAGTAATGGGGTACATATGGGGAATTTGTCCTATGTTCACGTCGCGAGACGTAGACATGGGCTCAAGTCTACGGCGCATTGACCAATGAAATCCTGAGAAATTTCTTTGCAGTATGACAAAGGCTGATAAATGAGTTGGATAATATGATAAGATACAAGATTCTTGTTATCCAACGAGTCAAACATACACAGTCATGAATGTAAGATTCTATTTATCCCTACAATGTCAGGTTGTTAATTTATCTGTAACACGGTGCCAATTTGTAAGAGAAATCATTATGTCAAATGGTTGTTTACACAACATTTGCTACATTACGCGGCTGTTACGCGTTCGCTTTACAAAATAAACAAATAACTTTGAACCAAATCTAACTTAAATACGACCCTGTTATAAGGTCATATTTCAAATACGATAAATAGCAAGGTCTGTCTGAACCTATCGCATGATATACCATGTAAATAACTGGGACTAAATGTTTTACAGTGTATACACGCAGTGATTCGGTCCTCATTTGTAATACACTAGCGCATTACGAGAAATAAGTCCTGGCTTTATTACTCTCCCAGGAGCAATGTTATGTGACAAAGACTGATAAACATGCATGTTACCTTATGTTTCTCCTGATGTTCCTTCAACTGCTCCAGAATCACTTTCTGTTCTTTCAGCAACCTCTGTTGTTCTTCTTGCTGCTGCTCCATTTTCATCAGAATCTCTTCCTGCTTCCTGTCTGCCTCCTTCTTTTTCTCCTCCTCTTCCTTCTTCTTTGCCTCTTCTTCTTCCTTCTTCTTTGCTTCTTCAGCTTTTTTCTTTGCATCATCTACTTTCCTTTTCTTAATTTCTTCCTCATTTTCTTCGTTTTCTTCTTTGGCAAGTTTACCCTTATCATCCTCATTCTCCTCTTTCTTCCCAACATCCTGCTCTTTTTTTTCTTTAGCAACAACTATTTCATCTTTTGTTTTCTCTCTATCTGCTTCTTTTTCATTTGTTTTTTTACCTTCATGACTTTTATTACCTTTTGATTCTTCCTTCACCTGTGCGAGTAGGTAAAGTATTGTATAACCAATAATGATTCAAACATATTCCATTTCAGAATGTTGTAAAGGAAATTACTAAAAAATAAGTTTAATGTTGGACACATTGTAAATGTTCATGATGTACATACATGCATTTATTAAATACGTGCCATTATTAAATACATGCCACTATTAAAAGTAAGCAATTTCTAATGTATCACTCGTATATGACACTTTTAAACTATAAGACCATAACTTAAAATGTCCATTGTATGTGTAGTAGATTATAATACTTACAGCGATTAAAATGGGGCACACATACCGTTTCCATAGGACACATAAGTTGCATATATTGATTACAATGGGGCACACATACTGTTTCCATATGACACATAAGTTACATATATTGATTACAATGGGTCACACATACTGTTTCCATATGACACATAAGTTGCATATATTGATTACAATGGGTCACATATACTGATTGCAACGGAAAACATATACTGATTGAAACAGATCACATGTATTACTTACAATGGATCACATATACTGATTACAACAAGTCACATATACTGAATAAAATGGGTCACAAATATTGATTACACTGGATACTGATTACAATGGAGCACACATACTGATTACAATGGGTCACATAAACTGATTACAATGGGTCAAATCTACTGATTACAATGGGTCACATATTCCGATTAAAATGGGTCACATATACTGTTACAATAGGTCATATATACTGATTACAATGGGTTACATATATTGATTACAATGGGTCACATATACTGATTACAATGGGTTACATATATTGATAACAATGAGTCACATATACCGACTGATGAATGGGTTATTGATTACAAAGGATCACATATACTGACTAGAATGAGTCCGATATACTGATTACAATTGGTCACATATACTGATTACAATAGGTCACATATACTGATTACAATTGGTCACATATACTGATTACAATGGGTCACATATACTGATTACAATGGGTCACATATACTGATTACAAAGGGTCACATATACTGATTACAATGGGTCACATATACTGATTACAATGGGTCACATATACTGATTACAATGAGTCACATATACTGATTACAATTGGTCACATATACTGATTACAATAGGTCACATATACTGATTACAATTAGTCACATATACTGATTACAATTAGTCACATATATTGATTTCAATGGGTCACATATACTGATTACAATGGGTTACATATATTGATAACAATGAGTCACATATACCGACTGATGAATGGGTTATTGATTACAAAGGATCACATATACTGACTAGAATGAGTCCGATATACTGATTACATTTAGTCACATATATTGATTACAATGGATCAGGTATACTGATAATGATGGGTCACAAATATGGATTACAATGGGTCACATCTATTGATTACAATGGGTCACATATACTGTTACAATGGATCACAAATACTGATTACAATTCGTCATATATACTGATCACAATTGGTCACATATATTGATTATGATGGGTCACATATACTGATATTGATGGGTCACATATACTGATTACAATGGGTCACATATACTGTTACAATGGATCACAAATACTGATTACAATTCGTCATATATACTGATCACAATTGGTCACATATATTGATTATGATGGGTCACATATACTGATATTGATGGGTCACATATACTGATTACAATTGGTCACATATACTGATCACAATTGGTCACATATACTGATTACAATTGGTCACATATATTGATTACGATGGGTCACATATACTGATTACAATGGGTCACATATACTGATTACAAAGTGTCACATATACTGATTACAATGACTCATATATACTGATTACAATTGGTCACATATATTGATTACGATGGGTCACATATACTGATTACAATGGGTCACATATACTGATTACAAAGTGTCACATATACTGATTACAATGACTCATATATACTGATTACAATGGGTCACATATACTGATCACAATTGGTCACATATATTGATTACGATGGGTCACATATACTGATTACAATGGGTCACATATACTGATTACAAAGTGTCACATATACTGATTACAATGACTCATATATACTGATTACAATTGGTCACATATACTGATCACAATTGGTCACATATATTGATTACGATGGGTCACATATACTGAATACAATGAGTCACACATACTGACTACAACTGGTCACATATACTGATTACAATTGGTCACATATACTGATTACAATGAGTCACATATACTGATTACAAAGGGTCACATTTACTGATTACAATTGGTCACATATACTGATTACAAAGGGTCACACTTACTGACTACAATTGGTCACATATACTGATTACAATAGGTCACATATACTGATTACAATTGGTCACATATACTGATTACAATGGGTCACATATACTGATTACAAAGGGTCACATATACTGATTACAATGAGTCACATATACTGATTACAATGAGTCACATATACTGATTACAATGGGTCACATATACTGATTACAATTGGTCACATATACTGATTACAAAGGGTCACACTTACTGACTACAATTGGTCACATATACTGATTACAATAGGTCACATATACTGATTACAATTGGTCACATATACTGATTACAATGGGTCACATATACTGATTACAAAGGGTCACATATACTGATTACAATTGGTCACATATACTGATTACAATTAGTCACATATACTGATTACAATGGGTCACATATACTGATTACAGGGGGTCACACATACTGACTCAAATATACTGATTCCAAACGGTCACACTTACTGACTTCACTTGGTCACATATACTGATTACAATGGGTCACATATATTGATTACAAATGGTCACATATACTGATTACAAAGGATCACATATACTGATTACAATGGATCACAAATACTGATTACAATGGATCTCATATACAGATAACAATGGGTCACATATACAGATAACAATGGGTCACATATACAGATAACAATGGGTCATATGTACTTACAACAATGGGTCAAAATATACTTATTACAATAAATCACATATACTGACTACAATGTGTCACATATACCTATTACAATGGGTCAAATATAATGACTACAATGGGTCACATATACTGACTACAATGGGTCACATATACTGACAACTATGAGTCACATATACAGATTATGATGAGTCACATATACTGATTACAATGGGTCACTTATATTTGACAACAATGGGTCACATATAGTGAAAACTATGACAACTGATCACAATGAGTCACATATACTGATTACAATGGATCACATATACTGATTACAATGGATCACATATACTGATTACTAGAGTTGCTACAACTTACTTCTTTAGTGTCATCTGGTGCCTGTGGTATTGCGGGTTCATGTCTCTCACCTTCGATTCCTCCAACTTTTTTATCTGGGAGCTTGTCTTTATCTGCAGGATCTCCATCTTTGATATTGCAAAGTTAAAAGACATTTGGTAAAGTTGATCACTTTATTTGAATACATTACGATCTAAACAAGAGGCCCAAGAGGACTTGACCATAGGTCTATTGGCTTCACAAAACTTGTGAAAGCTTTTCATTGATACAAAGACCTGACTAAGTATGGTAAAGATCAGATGTACAAAGCCACCACCATAGGCTGACTCATCTACAAAGTTCTTGTTCATGTACAAGGAGGGCTGGCTGGCTGACCTATTGACCATAAAATCAATAGGAGTTGTTTTAACATGGGTACTACAAAATTGTAGGTCTAATAGTTACAAATTACAGTGGGGAAAATGTATTTTAGGACCAGTCATTGTCAGGTCAACCGTTGACCCTGACCTTTGACCTAGTGACCCCAAAAGCAACAGGGTTCCTCCTCTAACAAAGGGCAATGTATCTATGAAGTATTATGGGTGTTATGGTTTCATTAAAGTTATTTGATGGAATGTGTATTTCTATTTAAGGTCTGATGACCTTGACGTTTGGCCTACTAGACCCAAAGACAATACGGTTCATCTCTTGCCAAAGTCAATGTTCCTATGAAGTTTTATGAGTGTGGGTGTTATGTTTTTGATGTTAACGCACAAAATGCACCCTTGACCATTGACCGTTGACTTGCTGACCTCAATGAAATAGGATTCTTCCTCGCAAAAAGGGTAATGTACCTAAGAAGTTCCATGTGTGTGGGCGTTATGGTTTCAAAGTTATCGTATGAAATGCCTATTTCCATATAAGGTCATGGCGACCTTGACCTTTGACCAACTGACCCAAAATTAATAGGGTTCCTCATCTCACCAAAAGCAATGTACCTATGAAGTTTCATGAGTGAGGGTATTATGGTTTTAAAGTTATCGCATGTAATGCCTATTTCCAAATAAGATGATGGTGACCTTGACTGTTGACCTACTGACTCCAAAAACAATAGTTTAGTTTTAGTTTTAGTTTAAACATATTTATTTTACATCGATAGCGAAACAAGTTATTGCAACTTAGATTAATCACTCTCGATGGCTTACTGGGTAGAACCAGTACTAAGCAATGTGGATTAATTATCTTGCTCAAGGATAAATAACGTGGCCGCCGCGAGGATCGAACCCACTACCTCTCGATCTGGAGTTTGGCGCTCTACCACTGGACCACGCACTCCACTGGACCTACTGGCTCCAAAAACAATAGGGTTCCTCCTCTCACCAAGGGCAATGAAACTATGATGTTTTATGGGTGTAGGTGTTATGGTTTTGAAGTCATTGTGTGGAAGGCATATTTCCATAAAAGGAAAATGTGACCTTAACCTTTGACCTACTGGCTCCAAAAAAAATAGGGTTTCTTCTCTCATCAAGGGCAATGAATCTATGACATTTTATGGGTGTAGGTGTTATCGTTTTGAAGTTATTGTGCGGAAGGCATATTTCCATAAAAGGAAAATGTGACCTTAACCTTTGACCTACTGGCTCCAAAATCAATAGGGTTCCTCCTCTCACCAAGGACAAGGAAACAATGATGTTTTATGGGTGTAGGTCTTATGGTTTTAAAGTTATTGTGCGGAATGCAGATTTCCATATAAGGTCACTGTGACCTTGACCTTTGACCTACTGGCCCCCCATCAAAAAATACGGATGCTCCTCTTACCTTGGGCAATGTACCTATGAAATTTTATGAGTGAAGGTGTTATCATTTTGAAGTTATTGTGCAGAATGCATATGTCCATCTTTGACCTACTGGCCCCAAAAACAAAAACAATAGGGTTCCTACTCTCACCTAGGGCAATGTAGCAATGAAGTTTCATGAAAGTGGGTCTCACACTTTTGGAGTTGTCATGCGGAATGCGAATTATTTTCGGACAGACAGACGGATGAAAAGACAACCACATACCATAATATGTCCCGTTTTCGAAACGGGCGTATAAAAAGGAAAAAAAATGAGTAAGTACTTTGTGTGTAAATTCATGGTCAAGGCCAGATGTGTGTGTAACTCCATTCAATGTACACACCAAGTTCATAGCAATAGCTTAAGGTATTGGATATATATCTTCAAAAAAGCTTTAACCCTGTAAAATTGTTCTTTTGTCTAACCAAGGTCAAGGTCACTGATGGGGTGTTGCAGGCTTAGTATTATTATCACAGCTATTGAAAATACAAAGTTTCAAATCAATACCTTTGATGGTATTGGGATATATACCTTCTAAAACAAATGAAGGTATTGGAGTGTTAAGGTTCTAGGGTGTTAACAAGGCAGACTTTAGCATTTTTCATTAAAACATGGGCCATTACTTTTTTTTATTTAAGGTTTTACGGTGCACCAATACAAAAAGAATCATATATAAAGGCCATATGGCCCTACCACAGGGCTCAAATTTAAGCTGGCATACTGGCAAAATGCAAGTGACATTTTCAGAATGCCAGTAAACTTTTCAAGTAATGGCAAAAATGTGCAAGTGCATCAAAATACCTTACGTGTTTAATTTAGAATACCATTTCTGCTTTCTTTTTTTGAAACATAATTATGCTTTCATATCAATGATGTTTTAATATTTTTATTTTTAATATATTAGTTTTTCTAATGTCTTTGTATTTGTATGACACATATGGAATCTAGCATGTTTGTTAATGATGAATCATCTTGTGGTTTTTACTTATTTGTTACATTTTTTTTTACTTATTTCCTACATATTTGTACTTACCTACACACAAAACCGTAGAAATTGCAAGTAACTGTTTCGTTTTGCCAGTTACAAAAAATGCTACTGGCGAAATGCTGCCAGTTCAAATTGTCGCTAAAGAGCCCTGTACCAGAAATGATCATTCCAGACCCACCCTCCGTTAACATTCGAAAAAAAGTTCAGAATGGGCATAACTGCAGAGTTGCTGCAAATCCATTTATGCTTCATTTGACCTTTGATCTCTAAATGTGACCTTGACCTTTGAGGTAAGGACCTGATTCTCGTGCGTGACATACTTATGGAATTTATCCAAGATATAATGAAATAAAATATAAACTTTTAAGTTTACATAATAAATACAGAATCTTGATACGGATCAATAACCTGCTAAGACAAATACATTGATTTATGTGACCCGTGTAAACCCGATCAGTCTGCGAGCAACTTACAAGCTAATCAGATTTTACAGTTTTCTACTCAGTCAAAAAATTCTCCAAAACACTCATTTGTTACATTAATGGAATGGCCAAAATTCAAATATATACAAGTTCATCATGCAGTAGACTTGGGTTAATTGATGATCGGTTGGGTTATTACCACTCGATAATCTAACCCCCTACATAGTTAATCTACCAATTGAGAGATATCACCTACCGGTCTTCAATTTATCCGCAAACTCTTTATTCTTTTCTTCTAAAGCCTTCATATCACCCAGGGTCACCGGAGCAGTTCCCGTACCCAGATCCTCCACTTTTGCGAGTGTTTGTGTTTTCTGCTGGGGAGCCAGTAATGTGTATGTGCTAACAATCAGTATGGTGAGTCCAAACACGAGAACTATCTGTGGAATAAAAAGCAATATATTACGGTGGTTTTTATTTACAACTTATGGAGGTTGTTCTGCTCAATATTTGTCACATTTGTTATATTATAAAACTGACCTTTTCAATCCATTACAACTTTTTTTCCTGATTTTACTTGATTTATATGACTGAACCCTCAGCCCGGTTTTATTTTTATAAATGTTTTCTTCTTTTTTAGCCATCTTTAGCAGTACAGTGACCCAATATTGGACACCATGGTCAAGTATGCATTAAACAGACAGTATTAGAAAATTTCCAAGGATTTAAAAGGCAACAAGAAATGTCACCAGTAAGCGACAAATGCCCCCAAAAATTCTGACCAATGACTTCCAAGTGTGACCTTGACCTTTGAGGTATGGACCCGACACGACACACCTTCTGCACACGCAGCACCTTCTCATTATGGTTAACATTTATGTGAAGTCACATGGAAATCCCTTCAGTTCTTTCAAAGTTATGGCTGAGACAATGATTATTTCTATTGGAAGGACGAACGGCGAACAGATGGACCGGCAAATGGATGGTTCAATTACTATATGCCTCTCTTCAAGGGCAGAAGGGGGCATTTTTGAAAGATTTTTTATTTTATTTAAAAAATGTTTGTATTTTTAAATATATCTAATGTTTTTAAAAAAATTAATGGCTCATTTTTTTTAGAAATTATAATTTGTAAATTGTTTCTAATGAAGTACACTTTAAATTGATGCTACAAAAGGTCTGATTTTGTAGAGAAATATGCACACAATAACAACTTCCTTTTTTTATGTGCAATGGATGCAAATGAGAAGAATGACCTGAATAGTAATAGTATTTATTCAATTTAGAAAGAGGTTTAATGCCAACTTCAACTTCAGTTTTATTTTGATATTTAATCACACAACTTGTAGTGTGGGTGCGCAATAAAGCCATGACACAAGTATTATAATACACTAGTCTAACAAATATGCAATGAAGATCTTTAAAGGGTCTTCCCCGTTCAGCGTTGTGCAATCGGACTTGGCTCACCGATTTCTGTGACCGTTAAAAACACAGCTTTATGGAAAGCAACGAGGCAGTTCCGATTGATCGGTGTCGTATGGGAAAGACTGAAGCAACATACCACCCTATCACATGACAATCATATATATAGATAGATACATTAATAAATGTCCATTTCTCGCATTCATGCATATTTAATTATTGAATTCATTTAAGTGGGATAAAATTGATAAACAGTCTAGCATCATAAATTCAATATTAAACAGGCATTCACGCAAATTCCTGTATTTAAGGTTCACAAGTTACGAATGTTCCTCACTCAACACAAGGGGTGAATGCGAAACTAACGAAATCAGATAATTTAGTTATCGTGATCGGAGTATTAACTTTCATACCCCATCCAACCCCATCTCAAAGAAGCAAAAACGGGGTTGGCTGGGGTATGAAATAAAACCTTAATTTCGGCTTAAAAAGTCTGCATATTGCAAAATTAAAACATTTAACAATTAATTTTAAACAGGTTATCACATTTTTTCCGTAAAAATGTTTTTAAACATGTTTTATTGCCGAAATATGAGTTATAAAATCTTGCTCATATAAGCTTTCCCATCGCTTAATGGAATTTAGGTGGGATCACGTAATGCTTTTCCTATGACTTAAGTTGCTCTACCTACCCTTCCTGCCCATTTTTTCTCGGTGATGGACTCAGACATGACATTGAGGAAGAACAAGGCTGGGAATATGTAACATATCAGTGAACCCATAGTGGCTCCAGTCAGTCCTAGTACAAACTCAACTGAAAATATGAAATTCACATGTAAATCTGCCTAGTCACTTAAATCAAACCTAACACAAAAACCACCGACAGAAAATGAGTGTGTTATACAAGCTTGAAGTCAAAGATGTTCACATACACTGTGAAGGAGGAAAAAATAATACAATTATATTGTTCTGATATAATTATGGTATAAATTAAGTTCTTAAAAAGATATATAAACAATAGAAGGGTATTCCACAGAACACTTGTGTCACCTGCTGTGTGCTTATGTCAGCAAGGACAATCTAACTATAAAGTTTGAAGATAGGGGGTGCTATCCTTCAGGAATTATTTTATGAAAAAGGACATAACTCTGCAATGGATAACTGATAAGGAACAAGAAATATCACTGTTAGTGATAAATGCCCTCGAATTGTCCTTTGACCATTAAGTATGACCTTGACCTTGGAGCCATGGACCTGTGTTTGTGCACGACACCTCAATTGGTTGTGGTGAGCACTTGTGCCAAGTTATCTGAAAATCCGTCCAGGCATGCAAAAGTTATTGACCGGACATGATTTGACCTTTGACCTCTAAATGTGACCTTGACCTTGGGGCCACAGACCTGGATTTTGTGCGCGACACATCGTCGTTGTGGTGAGCACTTGTGCCAAGTTATTTGAAAATCCGTCGATGAATGCCAGAGCTATTGACCGGACATAATTTGACTTTTGACCTCCAACTGTGACCTTGACCTTGAAGACCTGGGTTTTGCGCACGACACATCGTCTTGTTATGGTGATCACTTGTGCTAAGTTATTTAAAAATCCCTGCAGGGGTTGTGACGTTACGGTCCGGACACGAAATTGCGTACCTGTTTTTGACCTATGAACTGCAAGTGTGACCTTGACCTTTGAGTACAGACTTGGGTTTTGCGTGCGACACATCGTCTTGTTATGGTGATCACTTGTGCTAAGTAATTTAAAAATCCCTGCGGGGCATAAAAACTGTATGAAGATTTTGACCATAGGTCAATATTTTGCTAAGTTATGAGCAAATTTTGGTTGCATCTTAAAGTATTATAAAAAGGGGCATAACTCTTAAAGTATTACAAAAAGGGGCATAACTTTGTTGAAATGGAAGTCTAGAGTTACTGGATAAGTCAATGGCATTGAATAAATGATCAGGAGGAGCTGTATAGGTTGCATGACCATAGGTCAATATTTTGCCAAGTTATGAGCTCAGTTAGGTTGCAGGTTCAACGTTTTATGAAAAGGGACATAACTCAGCTGAAATGAAAGTCAGAGTTATTGGTCATGTGTACCTTGGTGTAAGATGAAGATGTGTGTGAAGTTTCATGAACATAGGTCACTTCTCAAGTTTTGAGATAAGATGAAGATGTATCTTTGCTAAAATATATCCATCGTTTAAAGTCAAACAGAACTTATAGTCGGGATATCTTTTTTTCTATTCAGGCTGAAAGCTAATATCGGCTGAAAACTATTATATTTTTTTTTGGATTTTCTTTTATATATTCTTTCTTTTTGACAGATTTTACATCTAGGTAGATATTAACATCATACATAGGAGATACATGTGATGATGTGATCCATCTTTTATCTATATATATATTTTTCTCAAATTTAACGATATAATTCACTTACTATTGGGCACAAGAATACCAGTAATCATGGAAGCAACGATGATGGACGTTGTTATCACCTTGAAATGTAGCTCGGGAATCTTCCCGCTGCCAGGAACATCTTCCTTGGGTTTCTACAATATTACATGTTTTTATCACATAACTTGCAGGGCAAGAACATTTGTTTCTGAGTTAGTCGCACTACATAATATTTGAATGGTCAAATGGATAAATTGTTAAAGAATTAAGCTGAATTTCTACTTGTCCCGCAATAATGAGCACTCGTCATGGCGAGCGGACGAGGGTAATTATCCTTCCTGCCCTTAATACCTGCGGTGTGTTATAAAGCCATATTACACCAGTGTACTAAATTTGCAAATCAAAGTCAAATCATCGTTCCATCTTTTCCGTTAGCGTCTGAATTGCCTCATCAATTTTCATAATCTTTTATTAAAATACTGGATTACTGAAACTGAAGGCGCAGTTCTGTTGTTCGGTGTTGCAGGAAGAAACAGTAGTGTATACAGTGAGGCCCTGCAGGAGAAAACTTACCTGAGGAAACAGCAGTGTATACAGTGAGGCTCTGCAGGGGGAAATTTACCTGAGGAAACAGTAGTGTATACAGTGAGGCTCTGCAGGGGAAAACTTACCTGAGGAAACAATAGTGTATACTGTGAGGCTCTGCAGGGGAAAACTTACCTGAGGAAACAGTTGTGTATACAGTGAGGCTCTGCATGGGAAAACTTACCTGAGGAAACAGTAGTGTATACAGTGAGGCTCTGCATGGGAAGAATTACCTGAGGAAACAGTAGTATATACAGTGAGGCTCTGCATGGGAAAACTTAACTGAGGAAACAGTAGTGTATACAGTGAGGCTCTGCATGGGAAAACTTACCTGAGGAAACAGTAGTGTATACAGTGAGGCTCTGCAGGGGAAAACTTATCTGAGGAAACAGTAGTGTATACAGTGAGGTTCTGCATGGGAAAACTTACCTGAGGAAACAGTAGTGTATACAGTGAGGCTCTGCAGGGGAAAACTTGAGGCTCTGCATGGGAAAACTTACCTGAGGAAACCGTAGTGTATACAGTGAGGCTCTGCAGGGGGAAACTTACCTGAGGAAACAGTAGTGTATACAGTGAGGCTCTGCATGAGAAAACTAACCTGAGGAAACAGTAGTGTATACAGAGAGGCCCTGCAAGGGAAAACGTACCTGAGGAAACAGTAGTGTATACAGTGAGGCTCTGCAGGGGAAAACTTACCTGAGAAAACAGTAGTGTATACAGTGAGGCTCTGCAGGGGAAGACTTACCTGAGGAAACAGTAGTGTATACAGTGAGGCCCTACAGGGGAAAACTTACCTGAGGAAACAGTAGTGTATACAGTGAGGCCCTACAGGTGAAAACTTACCTGAGGAAACAGTAGTGTATACAGTGAGGCCCTACAGGGGAAAACTTACATGAGGAAACAGTAGTGTATACAGTGAGGCTCTGCAGGGGAAAACTATCAGAGGTATTGACACAGCGATGCAGAAAACGAACAACATCTTGATGGCATCCGACACAACATTTACACCGAAATGGTTGATGATGTCACCAGTTATTTCTTCTGTATTACAAAATGCTATATAGCCAAAGAAACCAACCTGTAAAATGTATAATATAGAGATACAATGGCCATATCAATAAATACATAATAATCAGAACAGAATGAAGCTTTAAAACAAAGCTGATGTTAGTTTGCATTAAAGCACTGACAATAGATAATATACTGAAAGTATGTTTTTTAATGCATGACATAGCAGGTTAATTCCTCCCCCAACACACCCCCACCCACCCCTCATTTATTTTGCCGAGAAAATGTATCTATTTGTGTAATCTACAGAGTCACCATTTGTTTTAAAAGATGGCTTACTTAAAAAGAAGTGACAGATAACAGGTACCCATGTATCCCATAAATTTGTACCTGTGTGCGAGGGTACCTGTTATTAACTATCTCCCTTGTTCTTATGTAAACAGAGATTATTTAACTGCTGGGATCAATTATAGGGAACTCTTTCACAAGATGGTAAACGTGTGTGTTTTTTTTATGGTATGTGAGTGACTGTAACAAAAATATGCCTACCATGGAGTGAAGTGTTTCCCGATTATCGAACCCAGCCCAGCAGTTAAATAATCTATTTATTACATTTTAAATCAGTTCATGTATTATTTTAACCAAAATTATCTGCTATATTAGACTTTATCGCCGGATAATATCGACGTCGGCAAGATTTTATTGATGTCATGACGCAATGTCACAGTTAGTTAATTTTGTGTTCGGGGTTAGTTATTATTATTTTGCAATTATGCAAATTCTTTCAATGAGAAATCCCAATCTTTCACACATAGAAATATAATAAAAAATATATTCTTTAATGGGTAACTAACAGGTGAAAATCTGAAATTACAAAACATATAATTGTTTTTATCAAAACCGAGGCTCTGTCGAGGTTCTGATTAAAACAATTATAACTAGGGCTGGAATGTTCCTATGTGAGTCAAATACCCATGACTAATTTCTTTTCTTGCATATCACTGACATTTTGTGCATTGACGTCACCAACTATTAATGTTTTGCATGTTTATTTACGCTATTATGTTATGCAACTGTTGACGTTATCAAAGTCACTGTTGATGGCGTGACTTTTATCTCGTCCCCATGTGTAAGATCAGGCTTTTCAGCACTCATGTAAAACCTGAATAACCTTATCCATTATGCAAGAAGACATGGGTAGAAATACATACCAATACCAACCCTATATCTGTCAGATACAAGAGTCCTTACAAAGATGCCCAGAAGAAACTCACCAGGAGGTAGGCCACCATGCACATGTTGACAGCAGAACCAACTATGTTGTTTATCCTCTTCAATGATGGGTCTGCCAGGGCATCATACACTATAAACAGCTGACTGAAAATCAAGATGCAATGGTGAAACTGCGTTCTCAAATTTTAAACCTGAACAACATGATGCTAGCACCACATTCTGATTAATATGGCACTTTCATCAATCGAAATATTTTTTGAATTATAGACTCATCTAGAAAAACCTGAAAACCTCCCATCCAAACTTTTAAGTATATATAAAAACTAAATAAAATACTGACAATAACATACCTCAAAAACAAATATTGCCTTAACTGATATTACTGATCGTTTTTTTTAAATAAATACACTAACTGAATATTATTGATACCTTCAGGTTCAATAGGTGTACAAAAGTTTGGAAACTTTTTCTATTTAATTTTATACAGGACTCTCATGTGGACGCATAACAAAGCTGTTTATTTAGGATCTAATGACTACTAAATCACAAGCTCCCACATTTAAAGATTGCTTCTATTACAGAAAATCTTAATGATTTCTGTTACAGAAAAGTGAAACAAACATAAGCCACAGATGACGCAGATGGTGATGGTGACATATCTTTTGTTGTTTTCAAAACAGACAAGCTAAAAAGGTTAAGATGTCAAGTTCAAAGATCTAAATATGTCTAAGATATATAGGAATTCAACAATTCTATGACAGAATTATAATACATTACAACCATGACAAAATTAATGATAAAATATTAAGTGTATGTTGAATGAAATGCTCTTGATCATGCTATTACTTACGTCTGACAACCAAACGCAAATGAGAATATGGGCAGACACGTGAAGAAGCCTTCCGACCTCCAGAAGTTGATCTTTGTGTACCAATTTCCAGCCAACAAGTTTGGTAAGGATAGGAGAAACACCTGAAATAGTAAAAAACTTTACACCACATGAAATGTCGTCGGTGGTTCTACACAGGTGCTCGCCCTGCACAAAAATTGCCCGGAAGGAACACCTCATGACCTGGTGTCTTCCTCTACCAATGGAAGCTAAAAAGTCACCCTATTACCTTAGCTGTTGTTGTCTCCTCTGACCCAAGATTTTATTTGTAAAAACTCAATTGTCCATGCCAATAACTGACCCTTCAGCTTTGAGAAAATAATTCCCAAAATGATCCTTATATATTGGTCGAATTTTGGCTCCAAAAATGGCCATAAAGGAACACTGATCCAGTCATGTTACCAGTGGAGCCTTAGGGACTTTATTGTATAAATATATGTGTGTGTCCAGGATACAACGTTCATTTCTGAAATATAACTACCGGTATCAAAATCTGTCCTATGAATCTACAGAGAATTTTTAAAGGTTTGTGCCTCTGGTTCAAGAATTCTAAAAAGCAGTCTAAAGGGATATTTGGCAGTCTTAAAGCAGTTTCCATTAAAAGTGCACAGTAGTAGTTCGAAGGTCTTTGTGCCAATTGAAGAAGCCTGTAAACAGCATGGCACACTTGTGGACCAAAAAAATAATAAAAATATTTGATTTGTTAATCCAGTACCATTTTGACTATAAGACTGTCTGCATATATTTAAATAAAAGGGAATACAATTTGGAGTTTTCGTATTTTCTTTGTTATTCTACCATCTCTTTGAATATCTTATAGGCACAATAAACTCAACAATTAGTATTATAAATTTGAAAAAAAACAATTTGCTTCGAACTATTCAAAACAATATTAGCAATGATTTGCCAAATGAGGCAAGTTATGTCAAAGAATAACAGAACTAGTGATGGACAATCGGTTGAAATTTACAATCGATCATCGGTTACAATTGGTTGGATGTAACTGATCAATCATCGGTTATAATCGGTTAGTCAATATGAAGCATAACATGTGTATGTTAATCTGAGTTCGAGGCCTTGAACTTACAATTATTTGTGATTAAGCATGTATTCTTTCCTGTCTTGTGTCTTATGCCATTGCCATTTCATCAGCAAAAAATAATGGATATAAATTTGTTATGCATTTTCACAAGTGTTGTCACCTGGAAAATCATGTTTATTTCCATTTTGAACATTAAGTGCATTTTTACATTCAATCGATGATCGATTATAGACTTTCATAATCGATCATCATAATCGGATGCCTAAGTAACGGATGATCGGTTACAATCGATTAATCGGTACATCACTAAACAGAACACAGCGAGTTTTAAAGAAATCAAGATCGTCGTATGTCCATTTAAA
Organism: Cyrtodaria siliqua; assembly: GCA_037043455.1. Lineage (NCBI taxonomy): Eukaryota > Metazoa > Mollusca > Bivalvia > Adapedonta > Hiatellidae > Cyrtodaria > Cyrtodaria siliqua. Next base: position 140,154 of record JAWPHD010003740.1, on the reverse strand, counting down.
GAAAAAAACATTTACACTGCTATATTGATACTTACATACACAGTGAATAATGCATAGAACATCATGCACAATGTGTTGGTCTTGCTGAGTGTCCTTATGTCCTTGAGTAGTCCTAACGGTAGGCCAATAAACATGCACAAAAACACGATCAGGCCAGTACGCAGGTTTTGGGTGTTCTGAAAAGGTTATATACATGTAGGTGAGTTCTGTAAAGGTTTGTCATGTTGTTCGGGGGCGCTTGTTTCAGCCAAAGCATTTTCAGCAAGAACATAACTTTAAAACAAAAATAATATTAATATATAGAGGATATTTGTTGTTTTGGAGTGAATAACATATTTTATTTCATTGAGAAGTGAGAAAACTTGATATTTTCACAAATGCGAAGCATGAGTGAAAATATAAAAGTTTTCTCACTTTGAAATGAAATCAAATATGTTATTCATGACAAAACAACACATTTTCCTTTTTATTTTATGATTTTAAAATTTTTTGTTTAGGGAAACTATGGCAGAACAACAAAAGTAGTCCCGGCAGCTACTGTGAAATAAAACTCTATATTCCACAGTGTGGAATAACACTTTTATTTCACTGATAAAATACAGTATTTCATTGCATACCATAAAATAAATATATATAATTTCTGATGCAGCCTAATTTTGCATTGGATATGCTCTATCAAAAACAACTTTTGACTGGGAATTTTTATTTCTCAAGCGATTTTGAAAAGTAAAGTCTGTTTCACTGATATACATCTTATTTGGGTAATAGTTGAATTTTGCCTTAAAAGCATAAAAAATACTTTGGCTGAAATAAGCGCTCCGAACAATAGCTCAAATTCACAATAAAAATTGCAATTTCCATAGAGACCGACTAATTAATTAATTTCAACATGTGCTTAATTAAAGCAACTATACATTTATTTTCAGCTTGAATGGAGACGACGATATGGTCTTTGTATTGAGTATAAATATATATTATTACTGTCAAGTTTTACTGTAAATCACTCAATATTCCCAGGTGCTAACTGAAGTAACTCAGTTGAAATGTATCCTCTGGTTAAAAGGTTTGCAATTTCTTTGGCCAATGTTTACATCTGATTGTTATGTACACACTATCTGTATTGTAAGTAAGCCACTTCGCCCTGCAAGCTATTTGTTTATGCATAAATGCAGTGTACATGGGTTATCAAGCACTAGTACATTAGTTCAAATGAGTTACTGTGATACAGTATTGAATATATTGAAACTTTTTATTTGACATAGTTTACAGTTTTATTCTATTCTATTGATGCCATAGCATAATTCCATATAAAGCTATAAGGCTTCCAAATACTTCATCAACTGTTTCATTTCAAGCTTTATTAAGCAAATTCTGCCTATAAGCATATTGAGGTACCATTTATACTTTCGATGTTCTTACCTTAAAACAGACAATAAAAAACATTTATTTCAATAAATCCTTCAATTTTGATTATCTTAGTATGCACATTTGTTTTAAATTTATGTAATATGACATCAAATACAAAATTCACTAAAATTTAAAACAAAAATGTACCTCCAATCCAGTAAACTTGGAAACAATGGCAGGTCCAAGGTCACCAATAATTACCACTTGGGCAATTAGAGTCCCCAGCTGTAGGCCTATCATGCTGAAATAATTACACATCGAATGTATCGAAATGAAATATGATGTTATTAATTAAGTGATTTCATATTGGCCCAGTTATTGGTACATTGACTGTCATATTGGCACAGTTATTGGTACATTGACTGTCATATTGGCCCAGTTATTGGTACATTGACTGTCATATTGGCCCAGTTATTGGTACATTGACTGTCATATTGGCCCAGTTATTGGTACACTGACTGTCATATTGGCCCAAGGCCGAACAATATGTTCAGACATTATGCAAACACTTAATGACAATTTTATTAATTAACTTCTGCTATAGTAGAATTTTATTTTAATAAAATTATTCTGACATTGCGTTTATCAAAAATAGCGTTAATTTAATTTATAGGTCGACAAACGAGCGTGAATGACATCACTTAGCGTGAATGACATCACTTAGCGTGAATGACATCACTTAAAGCTCATATTGGCGAGTTTCTTCATACTGGCCTTGTTTTTTTTATATTGGCCGACTTCCGTTTCTTATTGGCCGTGTTTGCGTCTAATATGGTATATAGTCAATTAATAATATCAAATACAAGCAAGAATCTGGCATTTTACATGTTTACTGACTCACTTTTAACAAGAGAAGTACATGAGTCGAATTAATATGCAAAGGAAAAAAGAGTAACTATCTGATATTTAAAATAATTTGACTGAAACACCCCTCAAAACAAGAACTGTCGAACAGTCTGAATAATCGGTCTGGTTAATAGGTTTTGAATCACTCATGTAAAATGCAGGTACGCAAGAAACAACTTTTGAAGGTGATACAGAACCAGTGTAAGACTCAACATTTCAATGTGGTACAGAACCAGTGTTAGACTCAACATTTCAATGTGGTACAGAACCAGTATAAGACTCAACATTTCAATGTGATACAGAACCAGTATAAGACTCAACATTTCAATGTGATAAAGAACCAGTGTAAGACTCAACATTTCAACGTGGTACAGAACCAGTGTAAGACTCAACATTTCAACGTGGTACAGAACCAGTATAAGACCGCAGTTTCATCTGATACAATGTACCAACATGGTACAGAACCACAGTTTACAATACAATGTACCAATGTGGTACAGAACCACAGTTTACAATACAATGTACCAATGTGGTACAGAACCACAGTTTACAATACATGTACCAATGTGGTACAGAACCACCGTTTACAATACAATGTACCAATGTGGTACAGAACCACAGTTTACAATACATGTACCAATGTGGTACAGAACCACAGTTTACAATACAATGTACCAATGTGGTACAGAACCACCGTTTACAATACATGTACCAACGTGGTACAGAACCACAGGTTATGATACATGTACCGACGTGGAACAGAACCACAGGTTATGATACATGTACCAACGTGGTACAGAACCACAGTTTACAATACAATGTAGCAATGTGGTACAGAACCACAGTTTACAATACAATGTACCAATGTGGTACAGAACCACAGTTTACAATACAATGTACCAATGTGTTACAGCACTACAGTTTACAATACAATGTACCAACGTGGTACAGAACCACAGTTTACAATACAATGTACCAATGTGGTACAGAACCACAGTTAACAATACATGTACCAACGTGGTACAGAACCACACTTTACAATACAATGTACCAATGTGGTACAGAACCACAGTTTACAATACATGTACCAACGTGGTACAGAACCACAGGTTATGATACATGTACCGACGTGGAACAGAACCACAGGTTATGATACATGTACCAACGTGGTCAGAACCACAGTTTACAATACAATGTAGCAATGTGGTACAGAACCACAGTTTCAATACATGTACCAGCGTGGTACAGAACCACAGTTTCAGATACAATGTAACAATGTGGTACAGAACCAAAATTTAAGATACACTGTACTGCGGTGGTACAGAACCACAGTTTGTAATACATGCACCAACGTGGTACAGAAATGCAGTTTACGATACAATGTACCAACATGGTACAGAATCATAGTTTAAGATACAATGAACCAACGTTGTACAGAACCACAGTTTAAGATACAATCTACCAAGATGGTACAGAACCACAGTTTACAATACAATGTAACAACGTGGTACAGAAGCACAGTTTAAGATACAATGTACCAATGTGGTACAGAACCATAATTTAAGATACAATGTACCAATGTGGTACAGAACCACAGTTTATAATACAATGTACCAACATGGTACAGAACCACAGTTTAAGATACAATGGACCAAGGTGGTACAGAACCACAGCTTACGATACAATGTACCAACGTGGTACAGAACCATAGCTTATGATACAATGTACCTATGTGGTACAGAACCACAGTTTCAGATACAATGTACCAACATGGTACAGAACCACAGTTTATGATACAATGTACCAATGTGGTATAGAACCACAGTTTACGATACAATGTACCAACGTGGTACAGAACCACACTGGTACAGAACCACAGTTTAAAAAACAATGTACCAACGTGATACAGAACCAGTTTAAGATCAAGTGTACCAATATGGTACTGTGGAATCATTTTATTTTAAAATTGGGCATTAAATATTTCGAGGTTCTTTCCTGAAAGACACTTTCAAGAGGACATAAATTCGCGCATTTCTGAATTTTAAAGTCATTATCCTATATTTGTCCCTGACAACCCAGTGAAACAACATCCGGTAGACCTATCTGGCAATTACATCACACATTTCCTGTCGCAGGTCAAATTGCCCAATTAACCATGGATCATTAAACACTAAACACATCCAATTGGCGGAGATTTATGTCTGACACCATGCATTGCTCAACCTTGCCTAATTATTTACCGTTTATTCTGGTAATCGGTCATGCGTACGACACACGCTTGACTGGTTATTGTTATTGATTTGTTACTCCGTTTTTATGTCCTCTATGGTAATAGCGCTTAAACTATTATTATCTCGGCCAACAACGTTCGTGTCATTGAAAAAATACAAAATTCGATAGCTATTTTTTTCTTGTTTTCAAAATATGATGTTTTTATTCGTATTCTGTTCGTTTCTAGTATGTTCTTGTTGATAAAATATAACAAATCATTTCCGTGTTCAATTCATTGAGAACCCACCCAATTGTCAAACAAATAATACTAAATACTCGGTAATTGATGACAACGATAACAAACGTTAATACCATTCGTGAACGATTTACCAGTATACAACTGCGAACGTAAACATCGGCATATTGGCTTTGAAAAGTTTAAAACAAACTACTCAAGCTTTTGTTCTTTATTATCAAAATAAATATTTAATATATAAACCTTTTTTTCTGACACCATACAACATGGTTCAATAGTTACTAAATGATGAGCCCAAAACTGCTATGTGGTACTATTACCGGAGTTCAAATTTCTTGGCATTAAACATTTGTGGGGATTTGATTTCGCGCTTCAAGTCAACCATATAATCCATGAAATAGATGTGTTGTTAGTTATAGATCTCATTATATCAACTATCTTTCAGAAATGGCAGTATTGAAATGAATCTCATATAGACAGTTTGCTTACCCCAGTTCCACAATTAACTTCCCTGTAGCACCATAAGTAAAACTTGCTGAAATATAATGGTAATAAACATTAGACACCTGTATGTACATGTTGTAGTATAATTATAGGTTATTAGATTTGTTTTGGGATATATGCACGAGTTCTTTTGCGTATTAATATTGCGCGACTTTAGGAGCGCAATATTTATGCACAAAAGAACGAGTGCATATATCCCAATATAAATCTAATAACCTTTTTTTATTGCATACACATTTTTAAATTAGAGAGCATAAAATAAGTTGTAACATTTAATTTTCACCAAAAACATTCATTTGAAACAAACATAATGGGAATTTTCACAATGAAATCGACATTGTTTACATCAAGTGACATACTTTCTTTGACATGAACAGAAAAGTGCACTTTGCAATGGGTTTACATTACTCACCCATTATGACTTGACTTCACGTCAATATGGGCGAATATTGACGTTTCCTGTTACATTGAAAGTAAACGGAGCATGTAAATGCTTATACAATAATTAAGAGATAACCATGCTAAGATTTTCAATCTGGGACAGTATGTGAGTGGTTTTACGGTCTGAAATTTCGTTTTACGCCGACGCAGTAACCTACCACATACCATCCCAGATTGAACATCTTAGCATGGTTATCTCAATTCTAATGCTTTTCCATTCAAATGCAACAAATATAAAATCAAATCATACATACACATCTGTTTTTCTATGAAAACTCAAATTCACGGATGCCAGCATTTGGTTGACGACATCCAATGATGTCGTTTGTAACAACCTTATATGACGTCACATAGTTTTCAGATGGTAAATCGGGGGTTATACGATCGCAAATTTAAGACATTAGCCAATGGAGCAAAGTGTTACATAATAGTTGCATTAGAATATCATGTATATGGAAAAAGGATTGGCAATTTTGCTTTCACAAATATTTTGCGAGGAAATAAAGCAAGATTGTAGTGTGACATCTTTAAGATGTGTGGTAGTGTGATGTGTATTCTATAGTATATGTGTAAGCTGATACAGGAAACAAAGCATTTCTCTTTGCTTATGTCTTACTCTAATGACAATAAGTTTGAGTACATTTAAGGTATTTGAATAACCATTTTTAAATGTGTAAGGTTGTATGAACTAAATCAGGATCTGTGCAAAGTAAGAGTTGACACAGAGGTTTATTTTAAATATGCAAATGTCTACAAACTTTTGCCTGATTAAATGTCTAAAAACATAACTGTTTCATCATTGTTTAATAATGCTACTTTTCAAGTGGGTCAGTTCAATGGACTCACCCAGTAATAAAAATTACCTTCTCATGATGTGATCCCCGATTTCGTCAACAGTTCACTGGACTTACCAAGCAGTGAGAATGACCTCTGTGATGTGACCCCTGCTTGCATCAACCGTTCATTGGACTTACCAAGCAGTGAGAATGACCTCTGTGATGTGACCCCTGCTTGCATCAACAGTTCATTGGACTTACCAAGCAGTGAGAATGACCTCTGTGATGTTACCCCTGCTTGCATCAACATTTCACTGGACTTACCAAGCAGTGAGAATGGCCTCTGTGATGTGACCCCTGCTTGCATCAACAGTTCATTGGACTTATCAAGCAGTGAGAATGACCTCTGTGATGTGACCCCTGCTTGCATCAACATTTCACTGGACTAACCAAGCAGTGAGAATGGCCTCTGTGATGTGACCCCTGCTTGCATCAACAGTTCACTGGACTTACCAAGCAGTGAGAATGACCTCTGTGATGTGACCCCTGCTTGCATCAATAGTTCACTGGACTTAACAAGCAGTGAAAATGACCGCTGTGATGTGACCTCTGCTTGCATCAACAGTTCACTGGACTTTCCAAGCAGTGAGAATCACCTCTGTGCTGTGACCCCTACTTTCATCAACAAATCACTGGACTTTCCAAGCAGTGAGAATGACCTCTGTGATGTGACGCCTGCTTGCATCAACATTTCACTGGACTTACCAAGCAGTGAGAATGACCTCTGTGATGTGACCCCTGCTTGCATCAACAGTTCACTGGACTTACCAAGCAGTGAGAATGGCCTCTGTGATGTGACCCCTGCTTGCATCAACAGTTCACTGGACTTACCAAGCAGTGAGAATGACCTCTGTGTTGTGACCTCTGCTTGCATCAACAGTTCACTGGACTTACCAAGCAGTGAGAATGACCTCTGTGATGTGACCCCTGCTTGCATCAACAGTTCACTCAACTTCACTGGACTTACCAAGCAGTGAGAATGACCTCTGTGATGTGACCCCTGCTTGCATCAACAGTTCACTGGACTTACCAAGCAGTGAGAATGACCTCTGTGTTGTGACCTCCGCTTGCATCAACATTTCACTGGACTTACCAAGCAGTGAGAATGACCTCTGTGATGTGACCCCTGCTTGCATCAACATTTCACTGGACTTACCAAGCAGTGAGAATGACCTCTGTGATGTGACCCCTGCTTGCATCAACAGTTCACTGGACTTACCAAGCAGTGAGAATGACCTCTGTGACGTGACCCTTGCATTCATCAACAGTTCACTGGACTTACCAAGCAGTGAGAATGACCTTCTCCGAGATGTAACCCCTGCTTTCATCAACAGTTCACTGGACTTCAAAGTCAACCATGTGGCGAATAACAACAACAGGCTACCAAGAGCAATGCCACACTGAAATATCGGTAATAACTCAATTGCCGCAGAATATTCAATAAGCTACCACACTACTACAAACTAACAGCTTGTCTAAAAAACAAGAGGTCTGACAGGGCTAGAAATGAGAATGTTTAGTTCACTAGACCACAAGTCATGTCTAGAAATTAAAAACCACTAGACCTGCTCAAAATGTACTAGACCAATAAATTATTCAACAGAAAAGTTGGGTTTTTTTAATTCGAGTTTCTTTTCTTGAGTTTTTAAATGCATTTCCACATTTCTTATGTCAATAAGATAGCCAAGCACATAAAAGCATAGCGATTAAGATTTTGCTAAAAAAAAACACAGAAGAAATCGATTTTTTAATTGAACACAGTTTTTATTAGCCCGTTGGACTATAGGACACAAACTTTTGGTTGCCTGGAAGCATTTTTACTAGCCTCGGGCTACTGGACTAGTGCGCATTTCAAGCTCTGGGTCAAAGATCTTCAAGCACTTTATTTATGATCAGCCTAATGACCTTATCTTATTAATCATATTGCACAAGATGATTTCGGATTATGACGGCAGTCTCAAATCCAAGAAAAAGTTGAAGGCTTTTTTGCAATTGTATCCCAGATTTCTGTATGATCTTGAAGGTGCACAAGGTATGGCTCTCCCTGCAAATGGAACCGCCAGCTTTACATACCCTCCAAAGGATCATTTACATTGACAGTGCCATGGGTTTTGATGGTGTGCATTTGACAGAACTAGGAATTTATTCCACCACATAGGCAAGTTTGCCATATATAAGAAACATGAAAAGTGATGCTGAAAACTGTGGGAGGAGATAGGATAGACACACAAACTTTTCGCGATGGATGGATGGACGGGAATGGTTAACGCTATATGCTCCCTCACCATTCTTGTGTCACCTGTCATGTGTTTATTTCAGCAAGTACAATCTAACTATAAAGTTTGAAACAGAGCTACAATCCTTCATGAACTATGGAGCATTTTGCTTTTTTAAAGTGTTAAATATTTATGAAAAGGGGCATAAATCTGCAATGGATAATTGATAAGGAAGAACTGTATAAAGTTTTATGAACATAGGCCAATATTTTATTCCAATATTAAAATTTGCTCCTCGATTTACTTATCCTGCGTCATTTTGACTTTAAAACTGCTTGCATATAATTAAATAAAAAAATGAGATTCCAATTTTCTTCACTATTTTACCAAATTTTTAAATATTCTATTGGTGCAATATTATAAAAAGTTAGTAATATATATGTAAAAATAGTTTGCTTTGAACTATTCTAACAATTACTATTAATGATTGAACAAATGCAAGTTAAGAGAAAAACTAACGGGAAGCCGTGAGTTTTTAAAAAATAAAGATTGCCATGACCGGTCCCTTTAAAGTAACTCAAGCAATACAGTACTTACCGTCTTGAAACAAAATGGCATTGCCAATAGAGTGACACCAATGATACTGTTGCCGACATTTATCACGAATGGCCAATTATTCTGTGACGGCGACATCGTAAGTGATAAATCTTCTGCTTCCACTTTTGTATCAATAATCGATCAACACCTTTAAACAAACACTCAACACCTGTTAATATACAATGATATTTCCTGAAGACAGACAATAAATGTTTTTAAACAAGATTTTAAATAATCTGAATTATACAGTCCCTAAGTTTGTGGATGGGTGCATTTATGGACTCTGCACAAAAGTTAGAACAGTCAACTAGACTGGGGGGATCTGTGTTTATGCCCAGGGTGATTAAAGGGGGCCCGGCCCAAGACTTGTCTCCCTGTGTAACTGCTTTAAATAATGAAAGGAAAGAGTTCCTGTCAAATAGGGAAAAAGTTTTGAAGTTTTAATTAAGCCGACCATAAAAAATGGTTGGTTTGCCGTTTCCCTACTTACCCATGAAACAAGGGCCCTACCCAAAACTTTTTATAGCAAGTCTTTAACATTATTTTTATTTTTTGCTATCTTTAGTACACGTATATTTTTCTTTAATTTCTTAAGCTGTTACTGTCCTTGACGCTCTACTGGCTAATATGGCTCTTATAACATCAATGAAGCGAGTGACTATCGTCTTAAAGAGGCAAAATATAGCATTTTTAACTAAATAAAGAGCCGTAACTCTGCCGTTACTGGTCCGTTCTGGCTGGTTTTCGAACTTCGCCAGTAGAGGTAATAAAAAGAAAAAAGAAAAAAAAAATATTAAAAATTAAAAAAAAAAGAAAAAAAAAGAAGAGAAAAATCTGGTAAAGTTTGGTAAAGATCAGATGAAAAATGAAGGCCCTATCGCCTTAACAAGGCAAAATATAGTATTTTTATTGAAATCAAGGGCCATAACTCTGCTGTTACTGGTCCGATCTGGCTGGTTTTCGAAATTGTTCGAGCTTTTATTGACATTAACAATCTGGTAAAGTTTGGTCAAGATCGGATGAAAAATGAAGGCCCTATCGTCTTAACGAGGCAAAATGTAGCATTTTTAACTAAATCAAGGGTCATAACTCTGCTGTAACTAGTCCGATCTGGTTGGTTTTCAAACTTATCCGAGCTTTTATTGACATTAACAATCTGGTAAAGTTTGGTAAAGATCGGATGAAAAATGAAGGCCCTATCGTCTTAATGAGGCAAAACATAGCATTTTTAACTAATCAAGGGCCATAACTCCGCTGTTACTGGTCCGATCTGGCTGGTTTTCGATCTTGTCCGAGCTATCATTGACTTTAACAATTTGGTCAAGTTTGGTAAAGATCGGATGAAAAAATGAAGGCCCTATCGTCTTAACGAGGCAAAACAGCATTTTTAAGAAAATAAAGGCCACAACTCCGCTGTTACTGGTCCGATTTGGCTGTGTTTCGAACTTGTCCGAACTTACATTGACATTAACAATCTGGTAAAGTTTGGTAAAGATCAGATGAAAAATGAAGGCTCTATCATCTTAATGAGACAAAAGTTAACGACGGACGGACGACGGACAACTCGGCATCCCATAAGCTCTGCTGGCCTTTGGCCAGTAGAGCTAAAAATCACATCCCAACCTACCCATTTATGAAATTCTGGGTCCGGAAACGGCAAACAAATATTTTTTTAAGGGTGGCCTTATAATTTCTAGTTTTGTGTAGTGTAATGTCTGACCAGCTGTATTTACATATAACTTAGGCCAAAGAAAATAATAGGTGTGTTTCCTATTGCATGCTCTGAAAAAATAGGGTAGGTTGGTAGGCATTTTTTCTTTTTTTGTTTGAAGCAAGATATTGTGAGATTCTACATGTATTTATCTCATAAACCCCATACAAGTTGATGATACAACTAAAAGTTTCTCTGTGAAGTCAGTTTACCTCGATATATTGTGATAAATCATTGTTCAGAACAATTTTTTTTTTTTTTCCATAAAAAGTTTTAGGGTCGTCCCCTTAAAAATAGGGTCGGTCGGGCCACCGGAAACACAGGTATTTTTTTTTCTGGCCTTATGAAGTCATTGAAACTATAATTCACTGGACATACACGATGTTGATGAGTAGTCTCTATCAACAAACAAAGACCACCTTTTATACAAGTAGTACATGTACCGTATGAAATAATTTTTTGTTTTGTTTTTATGTTTTGCAATTTATTTTTAGTTCTAGTGAAACTTTCTAGAATTTGAAATATATTAACTGTTGTCCTCTTAATTAGATGACAACAAAAGTTTAATACTGTAGGGGTTTCAAGGAATCATTCTCATGCTTTCCAGCTGGGACGAAAATGACAGGGATCAAAAGTAGGCAAAACACTTGTCGTTCACTAGATGACTGCTTCACTGCGCATGTCCGGTTAGGCAAAAGACTGTTCCTGCATAATCATGTTCATTTGTGTACACTAATCGTACCTATCGATGACTGCAAGTTATAATAGACATATTGAAATAGTGTTTGTCGTAGTTTTTAAGTGGGTTGTTAATTTGGTTTCAACAAAAAAAAAAAGCTTTTTAAACTACCGGTAGGCAAATTGTAAAAAATAAAATCCCCTGGCTAATTATATTCATATTGAAATAGTGTTTGCAAGGTAATTTGGTTTCAACAAAAAAACGTTTTTTTAACTTGGCATGATTTAAAAAAAAAGTATCCTGCAAAAAATGTGTTTTATTTCGTTTCTATACCGAGATATTGGCTGTAAAATAAACACCTTGAGAATTCAAACATAACTACGTTTTCTTTAAAATGGAACACTTAATACATATTTGTGTAGTTATTTTTTAAAATTATGACACGAAAATGAAAGTAGGTACACTTCTCATTGCATTTGCAATAATGAAAAGAATGCATTTGCAATAATGAAAAGAATGCATTTGCTATATTATGAAAAGAAGTACTTCATTAAAATGTAACTTGCATGTAAGTTTCAAGCAAGGGGTGCCATATATGTCTACGAGATATAGAGAAATCAGGGTAGCCCTAAAGGCTATAATGGAAGCATATGGGAAAATCAATGGTTGTCTGTGATCTAAACAATTAACACACAGCATCAACAGTTCCCCACCCATTTACAAAATGTACATGTAAAAATGTAAACATTGAATAAATTACAGACGAGTCAAACTATCAAAACTAAAACATTTTACATGAAACAATGATGGAATATAATTTAAAAATGAATGGGCACACGTGTTTTTTCCGATTATATTACCTGTTGTATAACTGAAATCGAATTTAAGGAAATGTGCATGAATTTCTAAACAACCAAACGTGTACAAATGAAGAGTTGTTGGCAAGGGAGATAATTTACGTCAGCTGTCAGAAAATGAAACGTGTAACATTTTCCATTCATATCATTGTTTTGTCCACTTATATCTACATTTCTGATGGCTTCTATGACATAGATACATACACTGGAGGATGGTAAGGACAAATTATATATTTGTTTAATTAGCGTTTTACGAGAGCAAGAATGCTAATTTTGAAAGGGCATTGGTATTCGCGTTAGGATAAATGAATGAGGTTCCTGATTGTTACTTTTTAACGTTAATGACCTATTTCCCAGAGCTAAATGATAAGCTTCTTATTCACTGCTTACATGATACATGACAGATTATCTCAGGTATACAAACTGAGTCAAGTATTTTTCTTCGAATACATTAATGTCATTATTCGAAAAAAAATACTTGGGTCTTACTAAAGCATTATTAAATTGAACGTTTACATACCTACTTTCTGACATTATTTAATGATTTAGTAAGACCCCATTTAGAATATGCCAGGAAGACCCCATTTAGAATATGCCAGGACAGTTTGGTCCCCGTACTTAAAAAAATCACCAAATTGCTATTGAAAATGTTCGATGCAGGGCAACAAAAATGCTACCTGATCCTTAAACAACCTAGAATATAACGATCAAATGGCTAAGATCCCTAGGTATTCCTACACTCCAATATCGGAGGTTACGTGCAAACATGCAGGGACAAGTTTATATGGTTGTCAGAAATGACGGGGGTAGTTGGGAATGCATGAGTGGCGGTGGTGGGGGGTGGTGACTATATAACACCTTCACTACAAATTGATAATACACAGGTAACCGGATGGGTAATTGCTTTGTTTATTCGGAGGATAGCATGTTAGGGGTGATTAACAAATTAATAAATAAATTGGATATAAACAGGTCATCAGAAGATGGCCCACACCACCTCCAAAAAAGAAACGGAATTAAATAAATATAATATCAAATATATACTGGCTGTATACCAGATATCGTCATTTTTATGTTGATTTTTTAATCTATCTAAATCAAAACTAGTCATCTCATAAATATTTTTGCCGGTAGAGAAGCTTACCCATTTGCCGTAAATATTCTGTGTTTACATTGTTTCTAGTCTCAGTAACAAGTGTCACGTGACCGTTACTAAATATAGACTGAATTGGGCCGGTCGTTTGAGCTGAATGTAGTAGTTATCTTCATGTTCAGTTTAATACCGAAAAATCCATGTTAGGGTTGATGAAAACGTCTGTAGTTATTAATTGAAACATAAATATACCATTGCATATGAATACACAAAAAAAATATCTAGAAAAAAAATATATCTACAACTTTAAAATGTTTTTTCAACTGTAGGTATTGGATTTAATTTACTTGACTTCGACGTTATTAATTTAAAGGGAAATAACTGTCCGCAAATTTAAATTGATTGACGTGAACTAGTTGTTTTCGTTTACCACATACTTTTAGTTTTTTGTGCATGTCAAATTGATTCAATGGGTTCGACGTAAAAGGTCAGCTACTTTAAAAGGAAATTTTCCTGCGCATGCGCATTAGCGCGTGATTCCCCCGATTGTGTTTTGTTTATAACGGTATTTATATAGGTAAACGAGTTGGTTTGAGAGTGTATGTTAACTATTTTTTCCTCTCCAATCGTCTGATGATAGTGTGTAGTGATTTGTAAAGTGGGGTCGAAAAATAAGCACAACATCGAGCGTTTTATTGATAATGACGAAATCTGGTGAATGACGATAACTGGTACACAACCAGTAAGTACATTATATAAGAACTTTATTTCATTTAATAATTAATTGTATGTTAACATAATGGCGTGTGCATGTGTAAGCACACATAGACAATATAATGTGTAAACCATCATAACTGCATACTATATTACATAATTATAAGTCACGGTTTAAATCAATCACAAGTTTAATTCAGTCTTTTTTTCCAAAGTGTGCTTGATTCCGCAAAGTCAAATATTTAAACAAACAAGCCCATATATGTATTGCATTAAGTAACAATGAACAACCACTTGTTAAAATCATATACGTTATATAATGTTCTAAAAGATAAATATACCAAGAACAATTTTTGCACACAAAATCCTCAGTTGTATCAGGGAGTTATAGTATACTTACCGGTTGTACTTTTTGTACTATCAATGGTACCATAGAACAGGCTCGGTTTCCACATTTAAACATATGTTATCAACAAAATCGGGCAATTTACATTCACAATATAGTTTTATAGCTTGGACTTTTGGTGCAGCAGTCCATGGATATACTATGTAGATCTATGGGCAGTCTATTAAGTGATGTCTCATAAGGTTTTTGTTGAATCTAATATTGCTTATATTTGGATCAAAATTTGTGTGTAACAGTTCGGTCAGAAAAGCTATTGCAAAAATAATCGATTTGAGATAGCTGCATAGAAATGGAGTAATTGGTATTTTTTTGTGATTTCAAACTGTCTAAAACTGTAATTGTTTCTGACTCTTTTGTTTTGTATGACAAATCCAATGTGACATTCCATTATATTCAGATTACCATTACTATATATCGCACATTATTTTTGTTTTTTAACCTTTTAACTTCAATATTTGCATGATGACTTATTATTCCATTGAATTATTTAATTTTGCCCAAGAAGGACATGAATGGACAAAAACATAATACAAACACATTATATTTCAAGATTAAACTAACTCTCATTTATTCACTATTATAAAAAATATCGATAATTACCGTACATTAAGTAGCCAACAATTATTGATATTACCAGTGTACTAGACCCTACTCCAGTCCACCCCCGGGATGTGGCGACGCCCAGCACTTTCGGTAATTCCAATCTTCCACCACCCTAATAATGAAGGAATTTTTTCTGAGTTCATTTCTGGCTCATATTTTAAAAAGTTTAAGGGTTTTCCCTCTTGTTCTGGTATAAATTCCTTCATTATTAGGGTGGTGGAAGATTGAAATTACCGACAGTGTTGTCCAAGCACCAAGTGTGAATGCCTTTAAGAGCAGACTAAGCAAACATTGGCATAATAATCAAATCAAATTTGATGCTAGTTGTTTCCCAAGCCTGCGCAGTAGACACTCTCGAACATTAAACCAACAAAGAGAAGGGCCACCAGAAGCCACAGGCTTCCATAATAATGGCCTCAGAGGCTCGGACCAGTAAGTTATTATCTAGGAGATAGCAAAGACCTACATATGTACACTGGATTCGAAACAAGTCTTAAATCCGTAGACGACATACATTGGATTCGAAACAAGTCTTAAATCCATAGACCTACATACACTCGATTCGAAACAAGTCTTAAATCCATAGACCTACATACACTCGATTCGAAACAAGTCTTAAATCCATAGACCTACATACACTCGATTCGAAACAAGTCTTAAATCCAATTAATCTGCCGAATAATAATTTACCCATGAATACTTGCGCGTATAGGTAAATTTTTTTAGCGTGTTGTGCTAAGTTACGCACCGTCTTACGATTTGATAAAATGTAAGAAAACATAATATACACAGAGCAACAGATAAGCAGCATATTTGCGTAAATAACCAATTCAATATCATAGAAAACACAATTAAAATGAAATCAGTGTTTACAAAAACGCCAAAAAAATCAGGAATACCCAATTGTTTATCAAATGCGTGCATATTTTCTTATTTGTATCGCAAAATATTCGTCCGGTGTAAATATACAATAGTCTTGACGATCTTGATCGCCAAAGCATTTACAGTAACTTACAAAATAGAATAGAATAGTAATTTCTACGCATAACTTACCGTAAGTTATGCGTAGAAATTACTATTCTATTCTATTTTGTTTCATTTAGACCATAGCACAGTCTATCGATAATCTCATTGATAAGGTGTAGATGCTAAATGAGAGCGTCTCATACCAAAATGGCATCAAACATGTCAAAGTGTGGCAGGAAAAAATACAAACAAAATTACAGACAAATACTCTTAGTAGCGGTAAATCAATATCGACAGGTGAAGAAATAGCTAAGGCTATGTTGAATGGAGTTTTAAAAAGCATTTTCGGTGATTTTCGAGTGATTTTAAGTGGAATTTTGACAGACATTTTATCGATAGTTGACGCAAAAGTAAGAAAGCACTGGCTCACACCGACAGTCACATCAGTAAAAGAAACATAGACAGAATGGGAAAAGCGATTTCCATGACTCATCATTATAGGTGAAGCAGGTAGTACGAAACTTTGTTGTGGCACCTGCCAAAATCATAAAGAGAAACAGAAGCTTGCACGTATTTGGCCTAGTGATGGTTCCCCTAACATACAAATCTCCAGTATTGTTAGACACAATGACAGCAATGAGCACATACAGTTGCATGCAAAGATTCTGTACAAGTAGCAACAGCAACTGATGAAACTGAATGTTGTGATGACACAGAATCTGAAATTTCTGTCACAAAGGAAGACCAACTGTTGTTTTAAAACATTGTATAACAACAGAATTTATACCAAATGCCTATAAAATAGCTATATTGTTGCCAATTTCCATATATTTATACAAAATGTGATTCATATACGTGAAAACCCAATTTAACTAAAAATGGGAGGCCTTAGGTGTAATACCCCAATGACAATGGACGTTTCTCCATAATACCCAATTGAATTTGGCCGATACCCAATTAAAACCAAAACTATGGGGTAATACCCAATTACCTTCAAAAGCTTATCTGTTGCTCTGATCTACATATCATTGTTAATATATTTGTTTTGAGGAAAGTACTTAAGTTAGATGGATCATTGATCATTTAAAAATGATATGAGAGATTATTCTTTGTTCTTTAAAGTGATGTCTGTTTAGCTTTAATAATAACAAACTTAATCCCAAAATATCGTTTTGTTTGATTGTATGCGAACTGCAACAGTGATGTGACTGTTCTAAAACAAATTAGTGTTGTACAACTTATTATTATAAACTCACTGTACATTATCCCTTTGTTTATTTTATATGTAAAGCTAGGATATATTTGAAAGTCATCTACTTACATGTACACATTTTATGAAAGCAGATGCTGAAAATGCAGCGTAAGATAGGATGCGCACGCCAATTTTTAGATCACCTGAGCTGAAGGCTCAAGGTGATCTATTGGGATCAGACTCTTCGCCCGTCGCCGTCATCATTAACTTTTGCTGCAAGCGACTTCTCCTCAAAAACCACTTGGCCAATTTTGACCAAAGTTCACATGGATGATACTTAGATGAATGTTTTTTAGATTTGTTAAATTAGTTTGGCGCGACATCCAAGATGGCTGCCATGACCATATATGGTCAAAACCTTAAAAAATATTCTTCTCAAGAACCACTGGACAGATTTCGACAGTTTTTCTTCTAAAATGATCGCCAATGCCTAGACTTATCACGTTTGTTAAATGAAGTCCCCAGGGTCAAAAATGGCTGTGCCCCGGGGTCTGAAGTTTGTATATTAAGATTTTGCATGTTTTTCATAGACTTATATAAGAGAAAACTTTTAAAAATCTTCTCTGAAACCACAAGACACAGCTCTCATGTAGCATCAGCTTATGGTCCTCCGCTAAGTTTGTTCAAATGATGACCCTGGTGTCAAATTTGGCCCCGCCCTGGGGGTCACAGTTTTACATAGACTTATATATGAAAAAAAATCAAAAAATCTTGTTCTCTGAATCTACAAGAGCCTGGGGTCACATTTGGCCCCTCCCTGGCCCCCAGGGGTCACATGTTTTACATAGACTTATATACTTAAAAAATCTTCTTCTCTGAAACTGAAAGAGCCAGAGGTTTAATATTTTGCATTTACTATAAGCTTATGGTCCTCTACCAAGCCTGTTCAAATGGTGATCCTGGGGTCACATTTGGCCCCACCCCAGAGGTTACATGTTTTACAAAGACAAACATGTACATAGGGACATTTTTAAAAAACGTCTTCTCAGAAACAGCTTGGTCAATTTTGACTAAACTACTGTCACATGGATGATCCTTAGGCGAATGTTTTTCAAATTTGTTAAAACACGACTACCATAGAAAAATCTTTAAATTACTTGTACACTGGGAAGCTAAGGCCATGGGGTTAAATCCCAATGGAGGTACTTTTTAATCTTTATTCTTTATATTATCGTTTCCTGTTTGGATGCATTTTTTTTTGTTTAATTTTTCTAAAGTTTGCATATAAAGATTTTTCATGTTTTACATAGACTTATATAGGGAAGACTTAAAATCTTCTCTGAAATTACAAGAGCCAGAGGTTTAATGTAACCTTGGGTCACATTTGGCGCTGCCCCAGGTGTCACATGTTTACATTGACTTATATAATTGGGATAATCTTCAAAAAATTGTTTTCTTAGAGACAGCTTTGTCAATTTTGACCAAACTTCACATGGATGATCCTTAGATGAATATTTTTTCAAATTTGTTAAAATAAATGACATCCAAGCTGTATATAAAGATTTTGCATGCTTTACGTAGACTTATATAGGGAAAACTTAAAAAATCTTCTTTTAAATTGTTAGCATGGAGTTGTGGGTTTAAATTTCTGTTGAGGGTGTTGTTGTGATTTGCTTAAAAAGGTATTGAAAGGAATTTAATGATGAAACCCCTTGATATAAGAGCCATTTTAGCTTGTAGAGCATCCACAGGCCCTCTTGTTCTTTATTATTGTTAATGATCGCTAACCCCTGGTCTATCAAGTTTGCTCATTTGAAGTCCCTGGGGTCAAAAATGGCTGCAACCCCTGGGTCCAAAGTTTGTATGTAGAGATTTTGCATGATTTTACATAGACTTACATATTAAAGGAAATATTTAAAAGCATCTTCAATCAGCATAATTTGCAAGAGGACATTTTCATCATTGTAAAGATCCTGAGGTGAGCGATTCAGTGCAATCTTAGCCCTTTTGTTCTATTTTATATAAAGTTGAGAATAAGTCAAATTTTAAAAAAACATATACCGGTACATGTATATCAAATATATATCGTTTTTAGCTCTACTGGTCAAGGGCCAGCAGAGCTTATGGGATGGCGAGTCGTCCGTCCGTCTGTCGTTAACTTTTGTCTCATTAAGACGATAGGGCCTTCATTTTTCATCCGATCTTTACCAAACTTTAACAGGTTGTTAATATCAATGAAAGCTCGGACAAGTTCGAAAACCAGCCAGATCGGACCAGTAACAGCGGAGTTATGGCCCTTGATTTAGTTAAAAATGCTATAGTGCTATATTTTGCCTCGTTAAGACGATAGGGCCTTCATTTTTCATCCTATCTTTAGCAAACTTTACCACATTGTTAATATCAATGAAAGCTTGGACAAGTTCGAAAACCAGCCATATCGGACTAGTAACAGAGGAGTTATGGCCCTTGATTTAGTTAAAAATGCTATATTTTGCCTCGTTAAGACGATAGGGGCTTCATTATTCATCCGATCTTTACCAAACTTTATCAGATTGCTAATGTCTTTGAAAGCTCGAGCAAGTTCGAAAACCAGCCTATCGGACCAGTAACAGTGGAGTTGCGGCCCTTGATTTAGTTAAAAATGCTATATTTTGCCTCGTTAAGACGATAGAGGCTTCATTGTTCATCTGATCTTTACCAAACTTTATCAGATTGTTAATATCAATGAAAGCTCAGACAAGTTCGAAAACCATTCATATCTGACCAGTAACAGCGGAGTTATGGCCCTTGATTTAGTTCAGAATGCTATATTTTTTGGCTCGTTAAGACGATAGGGCGTTCATTTTCCATCCTATCTTTACCAAACTTTACCACATTGTTAATATCAATGAAAGCTCGGACAAGTTCGAAAATCATTCATATCGGACTAGTAACAGCGGAGTTATGACCCTTCATTTAGTTCAAAATGCTATATTTTGCCTCGTTAAGACGATAGGGGCTTCATTGTTCATCCGATCTTTATTAAACTTTATCAGATTGTTAATATCAATGAAAGCTCGGACAAGTTCGAAAACCATTCATATCTGACCAGTAACAGCGGAGTTAATGCCCTTGATTTATGACGAGGGCCTTCCTTTTTTCTTTTTTTATATTTTTTGTGTTTTTAGCTCTGCTGGCCCTTGCCAGCAGAGCTTATGGGATAGCAAGTTGTCCGTCGTCCGTCGTCTGTCGTCCGTCCGTCCGTTAACTTTTACCTCGTTAAGACGATAGGGGCCTTCATTTTTCTTCCGATCTTTACCAAACTTTACCAGATTGGTAATATGAATGAAAGCCCGGACAAGTTCGAAAACCGGCCAGATCGGACCAGTAACAGCGGAGTTATGGCCTTTGATTAGTTAAAAATGCTATATTTTGCCTCATTAATATGATAGGGCCTTCATTTTTCATCCAAACTTTACCAATCTTTTCCAGATTGGTAATATCAATGAAAGCTCGGACAAGTTCGAAAACTGGTCAGATTGGACCATTTACACAGGAGTTATGACCCTTGTTTTTCTGAAAAATGCTATATTTCGGCCTCAGTAAGACGAAAGGGCTTTCATTTGGACGGATTTCAGTGAAACTTTTAGGGATGATCAGTACCAAGCCTAGTCGTACATATTGTCACCGTGTTCGGGTTGAATGATTTTGGCAGAGTTATGTCCCTTTAAAGGTTTTAATACACATACTTTGTCCAGACTAGTTCTCCTGAACCCCTGGCCAGATTTAAACGAAACTTTGTAGGGATGATCCGTTCCAGGTCTAGTTGTGGAAATCATCGCCGTGTTCCGGTTGAATGATTTTTGGCAGAGTTATGGCCCTTTAAAGGTTTTAATACACAAACTTTGTCTGGACTAGTTTTCCTGAACCCCTTGCCAGATTTCAACAAACTTTACAGGGATGATCAGCACCAAGCCTAGTTGTGCATATCATCGTCGCGATCCAGTTTACAGATTTTTTGCAGTGTATTGGCCCTTTAAAGTTTTTTGATGCACAACAGTTTTCCGGGCTAATTCTCC
Organism: Cyrtodaria siliqua; assembly: GCA_037043455.1. Lineage (NCBI taxonomy): Eukaryota > Metazoa > Mollusca > Bivalvia > Adapedonta > Hiatellidae > Cyrtodaria > Cyrtodaria siliqua. Next base: position 118,561 of record JAWPHD010003740.1, on the reverse strand, counting down.
TGAACCCCTGGCTGGATTTCAGCTGAACTTGACAAGGATGATCAGTATCAAGCCTAGTTGTGTATATCATCGTTGAATGATTTTTGGCAGATTATGGCCCTTTAAAGGTTTTAATAGACAAACTTTGTCCAGATTAGTCTCTTCTGAACTCCTGGCCGGATTACAGCGAATCTTGGTGGGGATGATTTGTACCAAGCCTAGTTGCACCTATCATTGCTGTGTTCTGGTTGAATGAATTTTGGCAGAGTTATGACTCCTTAAAGGTTTTAATACACTAACTTCGTACAGACTAGTTCTCCTGAACGTCTGGCTGGATTTCAACAAACCTTGGCAGGGATGATCAGTACCAAGCCTAGATGCGTATGTCATCGCCATGTTCCGGTTGAATGATATTATCAGTGGTTTTTTATGCCTAATTTGGGGCCGAAATTCGGCCCCATTCACAATTCCAAAAAGTATCCTTTTTCACAATTATATCCAAAAAAATCACAATCTGGAAAAAAACAAAAAAACATTTTTTTTTTTTTTTGAGTAAATACAGACCAGTAAGGATACTAGTCGTAATATAAGCTGGTGTCAAAACTAGTCTGTATTTACCAAACAAAAAAAATGGAATGGGCACAGGCTGCATTCACAAAACACATAAAAAAACACTGATTATACATAAACTTTATGTTTAGCCAGTAGAGCGTCCACAGGCCCTCTTGGGCCTCTTGTTGGATTTATTTCTATGGAGACAAAATTAATACACAAATCTTCAAAGATGTAGCTTGAGAAAAGACTGCCACAATGATATGTGACTTATTGTTCATGAATACATTATTATTAATATTATTAAATTATTAATAGCTCTACTGATCAGAGAGCTTATGCCGTGGTGCGGCGTCCGTCGTCCGTCTGTCTGTCCGTCCGTCTGTCCGTCTGTCTGTCCGTTAACATTTTTTGTAGCGACAACTCCTCCGAAACTACTGAATGGATTTTCATGAAACTTTACAGAAATGTTGCCCATGAAGTCTAGTTGATCCTAGCAAAAATTCATGTTGATGTGAAATCCAAGATGGCCGCCAAATCTAAAAATAGGTTTTTAAAAAACAAGTTTGTAGCGACTACTTCTTAAAAACTATAAGTGATATGGGACTTTTTCTAAAATGATCAGCATGACATGATGTTGGTCCTTGTCAAAAATTGTTTTGATTCGACGTTAAACATGGCTGCCAGCGGCCATCTTTGTTAAAATAGAATTATATAATGAAAACTTGTAGCGACTACTCCTCTGAAACAACTTAACGGATTTTCATGAAACTTTACAGGAATGTTGCCTTTGATGTCTAATTGATCCTAGCAAAATTTTAGGTCGGCCGGAAATTCAAGATGGCCGCCACGACTAAAAATAAATTTTCAAAATACAAGTTTGTAGCGACTTCTTCTTGAAAACTATAAGTGATATTGATATGGGACTTTTTCTAAAATGATCAGCATGACATGATGTTGGTCCTTGTCAAAAATTGTTTTGATTCAACGTTAAACATTGCTGCCAGCGGCCATCTTTGTTTACATAGAGTTATATAGTTAAAACTTGTAGCGACTACTCCTTTGAAACTACTTGGCGGATTTTCATGACACTTTACAGGAATGTTGCTCTTAATGTCTAATTGATCCTAGCAAAATTTCAGATCGGCCAGAAATTCAAGATGGCCGCCACAGCTAAAAATAGATTTTTAAAAAAGAAGTTTGTAGCGACTACATCTTGAAAACTATAAGTGATATTGATATGGGACTTTTTGTAAAATGATCAGCATGATATGATGGTTATCAGAGTCAAACATTATTTTGATTCGACGTTAAACATGGCTGCCAGTGGCCATCTTTGTTTACATAGAGTTATATAATGAAAACTTGTAGCGACTACTCCTCTGAAACTACTTGACGGATTTTCATGAAACTTCACAGGAATGTTGCTCTTGATGTCTAATTGATCCTAGCAAAATTTCAGGTCGACCGGAAATTCAAGATGGCCGCCACGCTTAAAAATAAATTTTCAAAAAACAAGTCTGTAGCGACTACTTCCTGAAATCAAAATCAATCAGTAGAGCTTCAAGGTCATTGACCTCTTGTTATTATTATTATAACCAATTAACAGACAAAGTGTGATTTTGATTTTCACATATTTGCATGCATGGTCACATTACTGAACATGTGGCTCGTTTCAACTGCATCATTCTGTCTTTTGTAATAAAAAACAATGTGCTAACAACTTTATGTCAGTTGTTATTTAATCATAAATAATCTCAAAATGACACTAATTTATATAACACCCTGTTTTTCCCTTTTCCACCGTGTTATGCCAAATAAACTGATCAAAGACTGTGTTCGAATAACTTCTATCCATTTGTGTTATGATAACGAATATGTGTAATGGTCACACTCGATCGGTGGTCCTATTGTTTTCAAACCCACGTCGGCATATTGTCTTCTGTTGAAGTGTGGTACCAAATATAATTCAAGGTCATGTCGGCATATTGTTTCCTTTTGAAAGGCGGTAAAAAAATATAATACCGTGCGTGGGAAGTAGCTCAATAACACATGCATAATTTTCTAAGCAGTGAACGCGCATCGAAGGCCCTGATAAAATAGGTGCTAAATCAGAGGCTTTTTTTCGTGAGACAATGATTAAGATTTAGTGCAAAATGTATCAGCATTCTACAGGCGTTCACTAATACTGCACCATCATGCTTCCTGTGATTTTACAAGAAATTTTACAATAGTTTTAGAGGACAGTTTTTGACAGGATATTCATTAAAATCAAATGTCTAAAAATCCAATAAACTGTAGAAATATATAAACATGGGTATGCATACAGGTGTTTAGTATCAAACTATCTAGATACAAACATATTTTGATAAAATCTGTGTTAGTATGCTAAGTTTTCTTTTAATTCAAAATGAGCCAGATATCTATGCAAAAAATGCTATAACCAACCCCCATCATGTCATAAATAAATCAAAATAGTACATTTCAAAAAGGTATCAACTAGTTACACTTTGAAATTTTTTAAATAAAAAACTCTGTATTTCAGTTAACTAAACTACACCTCCATGCATAAAACTAAGTTTCCAAACACAGAACGAGATTTTATACAAGAAAGGGAAAAACAAAAACATGTCTGAAAATATATAGTCGTTACAAAAAATGACTATTTTTGTGTACAGATATCCTTCTCTTTGGTTTTGGTGAGTTTTATATATGGACGTGTGGTATTTAAAGTTTAGTCGATTGATTTATGGCATTTGTTTGGAAAGTGAGGATGAATTCATGCCGCACACTTACATATATTATTTTATAGGCCACATCATAGCTCTATGGTATGGTCTAGGTACAGAATATAAATGATTCTCACAACTACAGACATGTAGGCTAAAGCTGCACATATGCAGAATATTTCAAGTGAACATTTAAACAGAAGAAGGAAGAACATATATTCTTTTAGGTGAGGGTAATGGCATACAACAAGAGAATGTATACATGGCAATGTGTTTGCAAAGTATTTAAGCAAACAATATTGCTTTTGTTGGATAATGAATAATTCCCAATTTAAGGAAAAATATGGTTGTCATATGCAAAGACGTCTTTAGACATATACATATTATGGAACTATGCATTCCGTGCGATAGCTTCATAAATAAAAAACACACCCTCATGAAACTTCAAGGTACATTGCCCTTGTTGAGAGGAGAAACCTTATTGATTTTGGGGGTCAAAAGTCAAGATCAGCATAACTTCAGGAAATACATATTCCGAGTAATAACTCCGGAAATATAAAACCTACACTTATGAAATTGCATATAGGTACATTGTCATTGGTGAGAAGAGGAACCTTATTGCTTTCGGGGTCAACAGGTCAAATGTCAAGGTCATCTTGACCTAACATGGACATACACATTCCATCCTGGAAGTATAACACCTACGTTACATTGCCCTTGTGAAGAGGAAGAGTTCCATTGCTTTTGGGGTCAGCCTAGATCAAAGGTCAAGGTCAAGATGACCTCATATGGATGTACATATTCATCGCAATAACTCCACAAGTATAACACCTACGCTCAGCAAACACTTCATAGCTACACCTTGGTGAAAGAAGGAATCCTGTTGCTTTAGAAGTCATGGACACATGGACAATGACCCAGTCTTTTGAAACATTTTTCCCTATCACTTATAAAGTATTAGACCTTAAAACTTCAAAAAATAATACCAAACCAAGGACCACTATTGATTTTATGATTAGTAGGTCAAAGGTCAAGGTCACGATGACCTAATCATGAAAAATGCATTCCGATATCTACAATCTTGAAACTTTATAGAAATAGTATCTATGGTGCAACAATGACCCCAACTAAGTTTATGGTTAGTAGGTCAAAGGTCAAGGTCACTGTGACCTAATCATGCTGGTATTCATGACCTACAATCTTGGCACTATATTCAAATATTGCTCTTGGTTAAGTAACAACTCTTATACAATATGTGTTTGTCAATAGGTCAGATGTCAAGGTCATATTGACCGGACACCTAGGAAATGTTTTTTACAAAAAACAAACAACTTTGCAAGCGGGCATATAATGTCCGGTTAGATGGCACTATTGTTATATTTGTAAGTGTTGTGTTTTTTACATTAATATTAGTAAATATTATTATTATTATTATTATTATTATTATACAGGGAGGACACCGATAAATCCGAGCTTCTGGCCCAGCCTGGTCCATGTAACATAGATGTAATAAATGTGAGAGAAACATCTTTCTCACAGAAGGACTTCCTCGATAAGTAAGTATTACAGTAACACATATCAATCTTCAGGTCTCTTCTGTACATTTTCCATGCATCAAAACAAACAATATTTTAGATTTTTTCATAGAACCTCTATCGAGATCACTTTTCTTTGTAACAGCTTTTTTTATAAAGCATGGAAAGATTATTGCTTTCACAGTAGCTTTGAGTAAAAATAAATCGAGACTGCCATGTGTCCCTTTACTCATATACTATTAGTCAATGCACATGGATAATCCTTAGATCAGTCTTTTATATTGTTAAAATTAGATTCAAGATGGCCACCGATAATTAAGATATTGTTTTTAGCTCTACTGGCCAAGGGCCAGCAGAGCTTATGGGATGGCGAGTTGTCCGTCTGTCCGTTAACTTTTACCACGTTAAGACGATAGGGCCTTAATTTTTCATCCGATCTTTACCAGATTGCTAATGTCGATGAAAGCTCAGACAAGATCGAAAACCATGGCCCTTGATTTAGGTAAAAATGCTAACGTTAAGACGATAGGGCCTTAATTTTTCATCTGATCTTTACCAAACTTTACCAGATTGATAATATCAATGAAAGCTCGGACAAGTCCGAAAACCAGCCAGATCGGATCAGTAACAGCAGAGTTATGGCCCTTGATTTGTTAAAAATGCTATATTTTGCCTCGTTAATACGATAGAGCATTCATTTTTTATCTGATGTTTATCAAACTTTATCAGATTTGAGATCAGCAGAGCTTATGGCGTGGTGCGGCGTCCGTCGTCCGTCCGTAAATTTTTATTTGTAGCGACAACTCCTCTGAAACTACTGGATGGATATTCATGAAACTTTACAGAAATGTTGCCCATAAAGTCTAGTTGATCCTAGCAAAAATTCATGTTGATGTGAAATCCAAGATGGCCACCAAAGCTAAAAATAGAGTTTTAAAATACAAGTTTGTAGCGACTACTTCTTGAAAACTATAAGTGATATTGATATGGGACTTTTTCTAAAATTATCAGCATGACATGATGTTGATCCTTGTCAAAAATCGTTTTGATTCAACGTTAAACATGGCTGCCAGCGGCCATCTTTGTTTACATAGAGTTATATAGTAAAAACTTGTAGCGACTACTCCTCTGAAACTACTTGGCGGATTTTCATGAAACTTTACAGGAATGTTGCTCTTGATGTCTAATTGATCCTAGCAAAATTTCAGATCTGCCAGAAATTCAAGATGGCCGTCACAGCTAAAAATAGATTTTTAAAAAATAAGTTTGTAGCGACTACTTCTTGAAAACTATAAGTGATTTTGATATGGGACTTTTTCTAAAATGATCAGCATGACATGATGTTGATCCTTGTCGAAAATTATTTTGATTCAACGTTAAATATGGCTGCCAGTGGCCATCTTTGGTTACATAGAGTTATATAGTAAAAACTTGTAGCGACTACTTCTCTGAAACTACTCGACGGATGTTCATGAAACTTCACAGGAATGTTGCTCTTGATGTCTAGTTGATCCTAGAAAAATTTCAGGTCGGCCGGAAATTCAAGATGGCCACCACAGCTAAAAATAGATTTAAAATAAATAAGTTTATAGCGACTACTTCTTCAAAACTATAAGAGATATTGATATGGGACTTTTTCTAAAATGATCAGTATGACATGATGTTGGTCCTTGTCGAAAATCGTTTTGATTTGACGTTAAACATGGCTGCCAGCGGCCATCTTTGGTTACATAGAGTTATATAATGAAAACTTGTAGCGACTACTTCTCTGAAACTACTTGACGGATTTTCATGAAACTTCACAGGAATGTTGCTCTTAATGTCTAATTGATCCTAGCAAAATTTCAGGTCGGCCGGAAATTCAAGATGGCCGCCACGGTTAAAAATAGATTTTCAAAAAACAAGTCTGTAGCGACTACTTCCTGTAATCAAAATCAATCAGTAGAGCTTCAAGGTCATTGACCTCTTGTTTAATATTATTATTATTATTTTTATTTATTTTTTATTTTTTTATATATTTTTTTTTCATTATTTATTAGCTATACTCGCCAAGTTTGAAAACCAGCCAGATCGGACCAGTAACAGGGGAGTTATGGCTCTTGATTTAGTTAAAATGCTATATTTTGCCTCGTTAAGACGATAGTCACTCGCTTCATTGATGTTATAAGAGCCATGTTTACAAGTAGAGCATCCACAGGCCCTCTTGGGCCTCTTGTTTCATTTCTCAAACACTTTCAAATGGATTGTACCCAAACTTCATATATGCCTACAACTGATGACTTTATATCCATCTACATCCTACATTGTTGATTGCCTAGATTATTAATAATATTATGGCTCATTGTTTGACTTTGTTTGAATTTTCAAAAGCTAATAGCCAAAACATTAAGTTTTTCTTCAGAAATATTGGGTATAGTTTATCCTAGACTCCTCAAGTCAAATGGCCACATGTCAATTATATAGAACTAGCTAAACACTCTTCTTCTAAGAAACTACTGAGTTTCTGCCATACTGTTTGGCATGAAGCCTCTCAACAAATGACTACAAGCCTCTGGATAATAAAATCCCCTTCCAGGAGTTGTGTATTGTGTATATTAAAACTCTTTATATAATTATACTTAAAAAGAAATAAATATAGTTTTCGGTCTCTTTTTTCAGCTATGCATATACAAAACCAGTAGTCATTAGACAAGCAACAAATAATAGGGTAAGCTAAATAGAACTAGTCTGCGGATTATAAGAATCCATCATGAGTATCCATGTGAGATATGGAAATCTCACCCGAGGGTCAGAATTGTACAGTACTGGCTCTACCCAGGAAAAGTGGGTGGTCTGCCTCCACCAAAACAAAATTGACCGTCATATATAACCTGACATGTGTTGAAAATGACGTAAAATACCATACAAACAGAATTGTTTCTGATCCCAAGTGTGAGATCTACCTATCTCACATGGATAAACTCATGACGGATTATTTTTCTCCCATTATGCGCTTAGTACAGGCATACTTCAATGATTTTGCACTAGAATAAGGTGACGTCAGGAACGTGACATCATGAAGTTTCATGTAAGAACCACATGTCGTGAGATATAGTTTTCTTGCATACCGGACAAGGAAATCCATAATTTTATCAGGGCTAGATATCTCACCCTAGGGTCGAGATGAAATTCACGCGCAACAATAATGACGTCAATAACGTGAACAGATGCATGACGTCATTGTGTTAAAAAATCATTAAAACGTTAGTTATTGGCGACGTCAACACACAAAATGTCAGTGATATGCAAGAAAAAGAATCCATCATGAGTTTAACCATGTGAGATAGGTAAATCTCACCCTCGAGATCAGAATTGCAATCAGGAACTCGGCAGAGCCTTGTCCCTGGTTACAATTCTGACCCTCCCTATCTCGCTTGGATACTCATGATGGATTCTTATAATCTCGCATGAGAAATATACATTCTATACATGTAAGCAACACCGCTGTATCAAATGCTCACATTTAAAAGGTTCAATAATATTTATTGCATTCTTAACACGGCTTTGTCACATGGTGTGCATCAAATAAAGGCAATCACTAGGAAATCTTATTTTCTATTATTTTAAGACTTTCTTGTATGAATATGTAGGGTCAAATACAATTGACAACAACGTCCTGTTCAATACATTTTTAATCAGTTCCCTTGGGAACTTACCATTGTTACAATTCATTATTTCATGTTTGGAATATTTTGGCCACAAGAGGACAACTTACGAAGGTTGGAGGTTCATTTTATCGAGTTAACTTATTTACTTAATCAGCATAGCCCGTGATATTTCAATATCATAATACTTATTCATATATGAGTCCATACCAGACAGGACATATTTTTTCATATCATTGTCCACCAGACAGGACATATTTTTTCATATTATTGTCCACCAGACAGGACATATTTTTTCATATCATTGTCCACCAGACAGGACATATTTTTTCATAGTATTGTCCACCAGACAGGACATATTTTTCCATATCATTGTCCACCAGACAGGACATGTTTTTTCATATCATTGTCCACCAGACAGGACATATTTTTTCATATTATTGTCCACCAGACAGGACATATTTTTTCATATCATTGTCCACCAGACAGGACATATTTTTTCATATCATTGTCCACCAGACAGGACATATTTTTTCATATCATTGTCCACCAGACAGGACATATTTTTTCATATTATTGTCCACCAGACAGGACATATTTTTTCATATCATTGTCCACCAGACAGGACATATTTTTTCATATCATTGTCCACCAGACAGGACATATTTGTTCATATCATTGTCCACCAGACAGGACATATTTGTTCATATCATTGTCCATACCAAACAGGACATATTTGTTAATATCATAGTCCATACCAGACAGGACATATTACTTTTATGGGCTGTTTCATCATGTTTTCAAAAAGTTAGGGGTCCCAAGGGAGCTACGCACTAGATCTTCCTTTGAAATAGTATTTCGGGCAGAACCCTGACCCCTATTTAAATAACCATATTTGTTGATGAAACCTAATTAATTTTATAAATTTGTTTTATTAAATTATATTAAATCATAGGAAATCATCATGTTAGTATAACCCGAAGGCGCCTTAAGCATGACTATTCGCTCTGATTTATCAAATACAAATTGTAAGTTATCAGCATTTTCCGTCCCGAGAGTATAGTTACATATATAACGCCATAACGAGACAATGCTTCATTGATTTAAACGAACCTCCAACCTTCGATTTTAGAATTTCCGCTCGCGACTTTAAAAAATACACTTGTCAATCTCAGTCATTATGTACCAATCTACCAGATACCACAGAGTGTTCAATATCACCAATCACAATAATACATGTCCGTCTTTTGTTTCAATATCACATGATCCAACTGGTACCATAACACAAATAAATATTTAGAATATCTGCAATTTGTTTTGTTATCACTTGTTACATTCCATGACAGTTTCTGTACATAAAAAAATCTGTATGTAAATCGCATGAACGACCCATAAAGCAACGATTCATGAGGCTCCCGATGATTGTCCCACTCCACTTGCTTCAGGTGTACAGCCAGGTCTTGCAGGTCTTGACAGATTATTCTCCAGCAACCTGAAACGAACTGCCAGAAAATTGTCACTACACATCTACATCAAACAAACTAGGTGTACCGTAATAGAATGCGGTATACTACTAAACAATCAAACTATGGAAACTACGGAATATTGTCTGTCGAAGACAACTTGCTTTAGGTGACCGTGTACAATCAGTTCTTGACAGCTTATTTTCCTGCAACATGTATCAAACTGGCAGCAAACATCATTACCTATAAATGAAACAAACTAGGCGTACTATAACAGAGTACATTATTTTACTAAACAATAAAACCAGGCTCCAGATTATTGAAAAAGATAACTTGCTCCTGGTGTACGGCCAGTTCTTGACAGCTTACCTGTAACATGAATCAGACTGGCAGAAAAATTCCATTAGACATCCATGAAAACAAACTAGGTGTATCACAGTAGAATATATTCTTCTATTCCTAAACAATTAAAAACAGACTCCGAGCAATTGTCAAAGAAAACTTGCTTGAAGTGTACAGCCATATCTTGACAGCTTATTTTCCTGCAACAGGAATAAAACTGCAGAACAATTTTAATACACATCCACATCAAAAAACAAAAACCACTTGGTGTACCATAAAACCGAATACTTTATTATATTAAACAATAAAACCAGGCTCTAGATAATTGTAGAAGACAACTTGCTTCAGGTATACAGCCAGTTCTTGACAGCCTATCTGCCTGCAACATGAATCAAACTGGCAGAACAATTCCATACACCTACATGAAACAAACTTGGTGTTTCATACTAGAATACATTATTTTACTAAACAATAAAACCAGGCTCCGTATTATTGAAAACAATAAAACCAGGCTCCGGATTTTTGACGAAGACTAGTGTATAGCCATTTCTTGACCGCTTATTTTCCTGCAACATGTATCAAACTGAGAGAAATCTTTATTACCCATCCATGAAATAAACTAGTTGAACCATAATACAGTACATTATTCCTCTAAACAATAAAACCATACTCCTGATTATTGACAAAGACAAATTACTGCAGGTGCATAGCCATTTCTTGACCGCGTATTATCTTGCAACATGAATCAAACTGGCAGAAAAAGTTATTACATGTCCACATAATAGAATACAACGGAAATCCATAAAAACATCCTGACCTCTTCACTATAATTATAATGAGTCAAACTATACTACTACTAATTTTAATCAAATGCCTGCGCAATTTAAACTAGGGATGGGAGGGCGGGAGATGCTTTCAATCTCATGTCTGTTGAAAAAGTGACAGATTTACACCAAAACGTTCCGAATGAAAAAGCCGCACTTCGTCCTCACTTTTTTCGACCCCCCTCTATTCGCACTTAGTACGAGTCGCCCTTAAACCGATCACCGCAGGAGAACGGTGTTCTAGGAGTCCGGACAAGAAAACTAAAATAATTGTGGGCTATTGAATATGCAATATCCTTTATTATTTTAAGACTTTCTTGTATGAATATGTAGGGTCAAATACAATTGACAACAACGTCCTGTTCAATACATTTTTAATCAGTTCCCTTGGGAACTTACCATTGTTACAATTCATTATTTCATGTTTGGAATATTTTGGCCACAAGAGGACAACTTACGAAGGTTGGAGGTTCATTTTATCGAGTTAACTTATTTACTTAATCAGCATAGCCCGTGATATTTCAATATCATAATACTTATTCATATATGAGTCCATACCAGACAGGACATATTTTTTCATATCATTGTCCACCAGACAGGACATATTTTTTCATATTATTGTCCACCAGACAGGACATATTTTTTCATATCATTGTCCACCAGACAGGACATATTTTTTCATAGTATTGTCCACCAGACAGGACATATTTTTCCATATCATTGTCCACCAGACAGGACATGTTTTTTCATATCATTGTCCACCAGACAGGACATATTTTTTCATATTATTGTCCACCAGACAGGACATATTTTTTCATATCATTGTCCACCAGACAGGACATATTTTTTCATATCATTGTCCACCAGACAGGACATATTTTTTCATATCATTGTCCACCAGACAGGACATATTTTTTCATATTATTGTCCACCAGACAGGACATATTTTTTCATATCATTGTCCACCAGACAGGACATATTTTTTCATATCATTGTCCACCAGACAGGACATATTTGTTCATATCATTGTCCACCAGACAGGACATATTTGTTCATATCATTGTCCATACCAAACAGGACATATTTGTTAATATCATAGTCCATACCAGACAGGACATATTACTTTTATGGGCTGTTTCATCATGTTTTCAAAAAGTTAGGGGTCCCAAGGGAGCTACGCACTAGATCTTCCTTTGAAATAGTATTTCGGGCAGAACCCTGACCCCTATTTAAATAACCATATTTGTTGATGAAACCTAATTAATTTTATAAATTTGTTTTATTAAATTATATTAAATCATAGGAAATCATCATGTTAGTATAACCCGAAGGCGCCTTAAGCATGACTATTCGCTCTGATTTATCAAATACAAATTGTAAGTTATCAGCATTTTCCGTCCCGAGAGTATAGTTACATATATAACGCCATAACGAGACAATGCTTCATTGATTTAAACGAACCTCCAACCTTCGATTTTAGAATTTCCGCTCGCGACTTTAAAAAATACACTTGTCAATCTCAGTCATTATGTACCAATCTACCAGATACCACAGAGTGTTCAATATCACCAATCACAATAATACATGTCCGTCTTTTGTTTCAATATCACATGATCCAACTGGTACCATAACACAAATAAATATTTAGAATATCTGCAATTTGTTTTGTTATCACTTGTTACATTCCATGACAGTTTCTGTACATAAAAAAATCTGTATGTAAATCGCATGAACGACCCATAAAGCAACGATTCATGAGGCTCCCGATGATTGTCCCACTCCACTTGCTTCAGGTGTACAGCCAGGTCTTGCAGGTCTTGACAGATTATTCTCCAGCAACCTGAAACGAACTGCCAGAAAATTGTCACTACACATCTACATCAAACAAACTAGGTGTACCGTAATAGAATGCGGTATACTACTAAACAATCAAACTATGGAAACTACGGAATATTGTCTGTCGAAGACAACTTGCTTTAGGTGACCGTGTACAATCAGTTCTTGACAGCTTATTTTCCTGCAACATGTATCAAACTGGCAGCAAACATCATTACCTATAAATGAAACAAACTAGGCGTACTATAACAGAGTACATTATTTTACTAAACAATAAAACCAGGCTCCAGATTATTGAAAAAGATAACTTGCTCCTGGTGTACGGCCAGTTCTTGACAGCTTACCTGTAACATGAATCAGACTGGCAGAAAAATTCCATTAGACATCCATGAAAACAAACTAGGTGTATCACAGTAGAATATATTCTTCTATTCCTAAACAATTAAAAACAGACTCCGAGCAATTGTCAAAGAAAACTTGCTTGAAGTGTACAGCCATATCTTGACAGCTTATTTTCCTGCAACAGGAATAAAACTGCAGAACAATTTTAATACACATCCACATCAAAAACAAAAACCACTTGGTGTACCATAAAACCGAATACTTTATTATATTAAACAATAAAACCAGGCTCTAGATAATTGTAGAAGACAACTTGCTTCAGGTATACAGCCAGTTCTTGACAGCCTATCTGCCTGCAACATGAATCAAACTGGCAGAACAATTCCATACACCTACATGAAACAAACTTGGTGTTTCATACTAGAATACATTATTTTACTAAACAATAAAACCAGGCTCCGTATTATTGAAAACAATAAAACCAGGCTCCGGATTTTTGACGAAGACTAGTGTATAGCCATTTCTTGACCGCTTATTTTCCTGCAACATGTATCAAACTGAGAGAAATCTTTATTACCCATCCATGAAATAAACTAGTTGAACCATAATACAGTACATTATTCCTCTAAACAATAAAACCATACTCCTGATTATTGACAAAGACAAATTACTGCAGGTGCATAGCCATTTCTTGACCGCGTATTATCTTGCAACATGAATCAAACTGGCAGAAAAAGTTATTACATGTCCACATAATAGAATACAACGGAAATCCATAAAAACATCCTGACCTCTTCACTATAATTATAATGAGTCAAACTATACTACTACTAATTTTAATCAAATGCCTGCGCAATTTAAACTAGGGATGGGAGGGCGGGAGATGCTTTCAATCTCATGTCTGTTGAAAAAGTGACAGATTTACACCAAAACGTTCCGAATGAAAAAGCCGCACTTCGTCCTCACTTTTTTCGACCCCCCTCTATTCGCACTTAGTACGAGTCGCCCTTAAACCGATCACCGCAGGAGAACGGTGTTCTAGGAGTCCGGACAAGAAAACTAAAATAATTGTGGGCTATTGAATATGCAATATCCTTTATTATTTTAAGACTTTCTTGTATGAATATGTAGGGTCAAATACAATTGACAACAACGTCCTGTTCAATACATTTTTAATCAGTTCCCTTGGGAACTTACCATTGTTACAATCATTATTTCATGTTTGGAATATTTTGGCCACAAGAGGACAACTTACGAAGGTTGGAGGTTCATTTTATCGAGTTAACTTATTTACTTAATCAGCATAGCCCGTGATATTTCAATATCATAATACTTATTCATATATGAGTCCATACCAGACAGGACATATTTTTTCATATCATTGTCCACCAGACAGGACATATTTTTTCATATTATTGTCCACCAGACAGGACATATTTTTTCATATCATTGTCCACCAGACAGGACATATTTTTTCATAGTATTGTCCACCAGACAGGACATATTTTTCCATATCATTGTCCACCAGACAGGACATGTTTTTTCATATCATTGTCCACCAGACAGGACATATTTTTTCATATTATTGTCCACCAGACAGGACATATTTTTTCATATCATTGTCCACCAGACAGGACATATTTTTTCATATCATTGTCCACCAGACAGGACATATTTTTTCATATCATTGTCCACCAGACAGGACATATTTTTTCATATTATTGTCCACCAGACAGGACATATTTTTTCATATCATTGTCCACCAGACAGGACATATTTTTTCATATCATTGTCCACCAGACAGGACATATTTGTTCATATCATTGTCCACCAGACAGGACATATTTGTTCATATCATTGTCCATACCAAACAGGACATATTTGTTAATATCATAGTCCATACCAGACAGGACATATTACTTTTATGGGCTGTTTCATCATGTTTTCAAAAAGTTAGGGGTCCCAAGGGAGCTACGCACTAGATCTTCCTTTGAAATAGTATTTCGGGCAGAACCCTGACCCCTATTTAAATAACCATATTTGTTGATGAAACCTAATTAATTTTATAAATTTGTTTTATTAAATTATATTAAATCATAGGAAATCATCATGTTAGTATAACCCGAAGGCGCCTTAAGCATGACTATTCGCTCTGATTTATCAAATACAAATTGTAAGTTATCAGCATTTTCCGTCCCGAGAGTATAGTTACATATATAACGCCATAACGAGACAATGCTTCATTGATTTAAACGAACCTCCAACCTTCGATTTTAGAATTTCCGCCACAGCAAATTTCAAATTTGTCCCCCAAATTCTAATAAAAATGTGCAATAACTTTCCATATTTAAATTCCATGCTTCAAAGCACTATAGAGCTTTTCATAAATTCACCAATAATTGCACTTTTTTTTTTTTTTTTTTTTTTTTAAAACGTGTTTGTTACACTTTTTAAGCAATGACCATCCAATTGCCACCCGTTTCTAATATATGTCATACCTCATTTATTTTATGCACTTCACAGTACATCACCAACTTATTTTACGCTGTTAAACAACATCCCTAACCACAACTTTCCCAATATTCATAAAATTATACCTCATTCAAAATTATTTAGTTTGATGTTTTGATCAATCTTCTAGAACTACAGATAAGCAGTGTATTTGCTTAAATACCCATTCAAAAAATAAAAAGCATGGGTACCAATAAAGTAATCGAAGTTGTCAAATAATAAAACAACCAATTCAAATTGAGCAGTATATGGGTTGTTGTAGAGGGACACCCAGTCACCTTGTATTTATAAAACTTATTGTGAAAGAAGCTGATTTTATTAGATTTTGAGTATACAATATTAGTGGAATGCCACCCCGAAACGATGTTGCAAACTTTTATTGTTTTATTTCACCCAATTGAAATCACGAAATACCCAATTAAATAAATACAGATGGTTAAATGCCCAATTGATCAAAAAGCTTACCTTTAGCTCTGATCTTTCAATCCTGCTGAGTTTATACAAAAAAGATGAACCCACATTTTTTTGTGATTGCTGAATTTGCTTCACAGTATATCACCAACAATCATTACGCCATAAAGTTACACATTGTAGGCCCTGTTCCAATATGGACTCCATATAACATCAATAAATTCTTAGCCGGCCTGACACGGACTTCATATAACACCGCTTGCTTATAATAAACCTACATGCGTTCTATGTCAGCCCAACACCAGCTGCAGACAATAAACCTACATGCATTCCATGTCGGCCCGACACCAGTCTCATAACAAATATGAACAAACCCTGGCTCCATATGGCATAATTATGTTCTGTGTCAACCAGACACCAGTTCCATATATAGTATAAGGTATATCCCTCTTACTGAAGACACGGGCTCCGTCCCCAATCAGTACTGGGGTATAATTAACAACTCATAACTTTCACATGACATCATCAAACTAATTTGACCAATCAGTCATCAATAAAATAAAAGACCTTCACAATCTGGTAGGGGTAAACTCGGTGTTTATCATTGGTGCACATCTGACTTTAGCCCTTTATAAAACTAGTTTATAATGGCAATCCAGTTAAAAGCTTTATTTTTTGTGTACATCTATGTATCTTCTCTTGGTTTTGTCTGATTTTAAAACACCAATATGGATACATTTAATTTAAAGCGTGGTCTAATATTTACATTTTTCATATAGAGATCGAGGATAGTCCGAGTAACCCCTTTATTTTCACCTACTGAATATCTCAGCATACAGTAAGTTGACCGGATGTGAAAGTTATAAATTACGTACTCACTTGCTTATTTTTGAGACTGCGAATTTTGTCCAACTAGCAAAGTTGCATTCTTACTCGTATTTTATGAATCTTTCAATCATGTTAACTTTATACAGAAAAGTTTTGTTGTTGTAGTAAAATATTAATAAAATACTTATCACTTTTTTGATTATCTTTCAACCAGTTTGTCTGCTCCACTACTGTACCATTCTGCCAAATACCACAACACAACACACAGCTTTACATGTATATCACCCGACACAAGTCTGCTCAAACATTGACCCCAATTTCTGAAAATTATCAAATATAGGTGTATGCACCCTTGCCATGTAAGAATACTACAATCTATTTCTGCAAATATTAACTCATATCAAAAGACATCCACAACACTATAGATTTATCTTATTATATTATTATTTTAAAATACAATCCATGAAATATGGTTAAATCGCAATGAATAAAATGTTCTGAAACATACTTCACTGTTCCATGTTTTCCGGCAACAATTTCATTGCTTACAAAGCCTATATATATGTACAATAAGGAAAGTTACATTATGTCAGATGTTGCTTTGAAAGAGTTGCACACTATCCGAGTATTGTCGGAGTGATATTTCTGTGTGACCACCCTATACATTTATAATGTTGAACATATGTATGTGTTTCACTATAATAATTATCTAGCATAATTTCTTCTTCAAATATCCAAAACAGCATGTAAGCATTGCAAAAAGAAACCTCTTCTCCTGTGTTAAAAGGAAGTTTTATACAAACTTTTCAAACCATCCCCCATACATGTACATACAGGCCAGTGGATACTTACAGGAAGCATGTCACAGCCTACCTAGAGGTGTTGTAAACAACATCCTTTTATAATAATTCATAGCAACATATGCAAATACATCTCCGCTTTTCCAAAATAATTCTAAGTCTTTAAAACTTAAAATGCAGTGCAGAGTCTGCCAGAGAATTTATCTCAAAACCACAAATAAAATAGAACTGTTTATACTTATAACGACTGCGCTATACTGCCCCTATAAATGCAGGTACAATAACAAAACTTATCTTTTATTTAGGCACGTGTCACACCTCGCCGGCCCGTTCGTACAAACACTTTTTTAACAGTGTCCCCGTCATCTTTCAGTTCCAACGCTGAAAGTTTCATACGTTTTTTGCTGCCGCAACCACATTCGCCGAAAGTAGTCGTTTAGCCCTAACTAGGCTGACCACTACCGAATATATTAACTATCAGACGTCCACGTGTTCGAAACCAAACAAATCAAGTTCAGTTTAATTGAAGGCAAGATGCTTTCAATCTCATGTCTGTTGAAGTTTCAAGTTTTATTTCATAAGCTGGGCCCAACTGGGCATGAGCATTAACAAACACAAATGAAAATAACATCAATAACAATATTTACAAAGTTGAATCATAACATAGAATATAAACACAAAATAATTTCAATTCAAGATAAAATGACTAGATGGAATGAGTTTCGTATATTAATACTGAGTAATAAATGTAAAATTAATAGGGGAAGGTGAAAAATAGTTACTTAAATTTATCAATAATTTTCTTAACAAATAATGACAGTTTTAACAATTCATAATTATCTATAGATTGAAAAATGTTTCTAAAATTATATGTATTTGCAATAATAGAATTAGAGGAAATATATTTCTTTCTTTCATTTTTAAAAAAAGTGCAAACAAAAATGTAATGAAATTCATCACCAAGCACATTTAAATGACACAAATCACAAGTTCTTAATCTTCTCTCTATATTATAAAGTCTGCCTTTTTCCACTGGGAGTTTATGATTAGAACATCTAAAATGGCAAAGTGACAATGCAAAATTCAGCGGTAAATCTACTAGATACCTCTCAAACGCAAAAGTATTTTTGAAAATTCTATAACTCACACATTTTGGGGATTCATAGACTGTGGTATTCCAGGATTGATTATATATATCTTTAATTCTGCTTTTTATTAAATTTCTAAAAACAAGTGGGGATGGAACATTTTGATTTAACCAATATTCAGAAAAACCAAGCTGATCAAGTGAAGTCTTGACATAACCTATCCAAGGAGAATGGAAAACATTTCTTTTATCAAGTTCATACATTAGTTTATACATTATACGACAAATCTTATCTTCTTTACTATTGACCAATTTACACCAGTAGTTCAGAACTCTACTCTTTATAATACAATCCATTGGCATTCTCCCAAGTTCACCATAAATCATAATATTTGGTGTTGAAGTTTTGAGTTTTAATACCATTTTACAATATTTTAACTGGAATTGATTAATAATATTTACATTCTCACAACCCCAGACCTCCGACCCATATAATAGTATTGGACTGACCATCGAATCAAATAGATGAAGTTGAAGATCAAGCGACAGACAAAGCTTTCTAGCCTTTTTAAGAACAGAGAACATGGCTTTTCTAGCCTGATCACAGAGATATTTTTTAGTTTTATTAAACTTGCCATTGTAGTTAAACTTCATACCAAGATAACTAAAGTCATCAGATTTACACCAAAACGTTCCGAATGAAAAAGCCGCACTTCGTCCTCACTTTTTTCGACCCACCTCTATTCGCACTTAGTACGAGTCGCCCTTAAACCGATCACCGCAGGAGAACGGTGTTCTAGGAGTCCGGACAAGAAAACTAAAATAATTGTGGGCTATTGAATATGCAATATCCTTTAATATTGCTCTTTTACAGTTTTAGAGGGGCTGGCATGGCCCAGCTGTTGGAAAGCATGATGGACTTGAAACCGGAGGACCCGGGCTCAAGTCTCACTGGAGCCACTGAGTTCCGTCGATGTTTTTTTGGGCAAGACACTAACTCTAAGCCTGCTCCAATGGGGACATAAACCGGGTTGTCTCGGTATCAGAGTCTATCCTCTGAGCATGTTAAAGAACCATGGGAATCTATTTGTTAGTAAGAGTATGGTATGTCCCCGGATTCCTGTGTATCCTTTCCCTTCCTCTGTGGCATCTCGAAATACCTATATATGTTGATGAGCCCTTTAACAGCACTTCTATAGCAGTTAATGTTGTTAGTGTTGCTGCAAGACCGATACACTGTAGTAGTGTTTTTCACTGTTATAGGTCACCCTGTGCATGCTTTGTCATTGTTTTAGAGATATCCACCATCCCACTCCATCCCCACACCCGTCTATTAGTATGGTGATAGAAAATTCAGATTTTAAATCTATCCTAACAGTTACTTCTAAATACTTTTCTTTGCAGGATTTTCAGGAGTTGTGCCATAAACATGATATGTTGAAAAAGTATGGCGATAGAATAGTCCGCCTCAGTTCTGCCAATACATATTCATACAGAAAAAGTAAGCAAACCAGTATTTTGTATGTTAAATAGATACAAACTTCATTCATTTTACATCGGTTATGGAAAACAAGCTACACAGCTTGTGAAAATCATGCTTGGTGGTGCGGACGTGGATGACAGCATTCAGAAGGTCTCGATGGGGAGGAATTCAGATAAACCTCGTGGGAAACCCACGTGTCTAAGTGGACATCCATTGTACCCTCTAACAACGCTGAGATGAGGAATTGAGCCCAGCTTGCATTGATGCAAAGCACATTATCTACCCAGACACTTCAAGTCATACGTACATTAATTTTGATAATATTTATTAATGTCTATCATAAACATTGCTCTTTTAGCATTGTCATCAAATGTTTGTATTGTGACCTGAAAAGCACCACCAATAATACTTTTTGGTTTAATCTTGTTTCACTTTGAAACAATGTCTTTTAAAAATAGTTTTCTTTCTCACTGAAAAACTCTCTGCAAATACCACACTTAGGGTCATATTTGTATTGTGGGCTTATTTCATTTAACAAAAAATCCACTTTACCATGTCTTTTTGGATTTTATAGCTCTTTCTGAGAAAAAGAGTGTCGGGTAGGCTGATATGTAGCTATGATATTTGAAATTATTCCTGGAGATTGAGTTATGCAGTGAAACATGTAGGTCTATTTCCATTTTGAGTAATCTTTTTTATATTCCATACATGAAATACACACGAATAATGAAAATAATATTATATTTTAGGATATTTTATCTTTTTCAGGAGACATAAAATTAAAAAGATACATCAATGAACTGATGAGGCCACAGACAATTGAAAAGATGGGGAATGGTGGGTATATGTACATGTATAAATTATCACTCTGCTTTTTCCATATCACACTTGATAGCATCTCCGTGGCCGTGAGGTTAATGACGTTGCATTGTAAACCTACTCGCCTCCCACTGCTGCGGGTTCGAATCCCACTGGGAGCTTGACTTGTGAGGAAGTGACGATTATTATGGATGGCGAGAGGTGTACAGTACTAGTTCTACCCAGGAATAAGTGGGTAGTCTGCCTCCACCACAAAAAATTTGACCATCATACATAGCCTAACATGTGCTGAAAAATGACGTTAAACACCAAACAAACATACAAGATTGAACTACAAAATCAACATTTTCTATTGTCTTGCTTATAATAATAGACTTAGGGGTATTCATGATGTTTCCTGGTGTTTTGGTGTACAAAATAAGCTACTGTCATTATACAACTCTCCCCCTCCTTGCTAGTTTATGTTAGGAGTCAAAGGGGGAGTAATACAGAATTTTGCATTATGTTTATAATCGCCAATCAAATGTTAGCCAATTTATATTTATCATGTGTAGAGCTTTACGAATAATTTTATTTAGAGTATGAGCAGACTTGTGTTTATTTACAGAGACGTTCTACTGGTTTGGTGATAACAACTACACCGAGTGGCAGGAGCTGTTTGACGAGTATGTGCCTCCTCCATACAGACTACCCTTCATGGAGGGTGTCTACAGCTTCGGTATTGCATGTAAGATCACTTAGCATATGTACTTTACTATAGAGGGGGCAGGCACAAATGAATTTAATTAAATTGGTGTTTTAAGGCGCACCAACACATGAAAAGGTTATATGGCGCCTAACAGGAATTAACATGCCAGGCTCATTCTCCATGTACATCGAGATAAAAAATGGAAAATGGGCCTAGAACCTTCTCACCATGAACTGCAAAGTTGCTGCAAATTCTATTGTAGTCACTCCATTTATGCTGGAGACACGTTACAGTTTTTCTGCCACTGCTCTAGTGATATGAGCGAGATGGCACCTGAAACAATGCAGGGGTCATGATGAAGACCTTTAATGAGCATGAACAAAATATGATAAAATGAACATGAATTTGAGGTGGGGGGGGTGGTTCTACCCCTCTGGCTTCCCAACGGGATCTGCTGTGGCCCTATTCTTTGCCCAGGAACCAAACAGGGCCCCCGGAACAAAATGAAGAAATGGGTAAAGGAAAAATGGGAAAAAAAGGACTCATTAGCTAAGCCGGAAAAAGGGTAAAAAAACTTTAGGAATTTGGGAAAATCAATGAAAAACAATTTAGGAAGTAAGGGGAAAATGTCAGATACTTTGAGAAAAATGATTGATTTCATTTTAATATACTTAAACCTCTTTTCCACACATACAGTAAAACTAACATGCTGCATGTCCGCTGTCATCTTTCATTGTTTCTTCCAGCTGCTGGTACTGGGGTACCATTCCATTTCCATGGGCCAACATTTGGTGAAACCATCTATGGCAGAAAGGTAATGTTCCAGTATTATCCAACATTGTTAACAGGGAGGTGTTTGTGAGCATCTCAAGTTAAAAGGACAAACGGCAATCTGGAATTTTAAGAAACTCACGTCGTCCCGTAATTTGAATTTGTTCACTCATTAATATTAATTATAGGAATACTTAAAGGACCTAACCCGCCAAATAAAGACCCAAAAACACTACACACAGGTTAATCAAAATTCTATCTACGTGTTCTGGTCATATAATAATGCATATGTCCGATTAAGAATATAGGTTTATTAACGGGTTCTTAAAAATACCTATGATTGAATATATGTAAAATAAATTATGAGTTGGTAACTCTTAATTCGACGCTCCAGTTTTGTGGTTTGGCCTGACTGGTTTAATATTTGTCTTTAGAGTTTGGATTCTCAAATGTGTAAGTTATATATATACTTTAAAAGTAAATTATTCTTGCATATTACTAACTATTGATTATATTGTATTATGATCAAATAACGATTAATTTTAAAACTGAAAATTTTATTTAATGATATGCAAGCAGGTTTAAATTTAAAATGATACTGGATTAATAAATCGCGATGCTAATTTTAATGAATGATAATAATTTTAAGACTGTCATGTGTTCCTTTAAGTTTGTGCCAAAACACATAAGTGACATAGGGAGGCCTGTATGGACATCTAGACTCTTTTTGTATGAATTTCATTAAAACCAGACCTCTTATTACTCCCAGCTACCGTATTTTACCTTGTATAGTATGCACACGTGTATAATACGCACCCCACTTCTCAGAGGTCAAAACTGGGGTAAAAAAGTTGTTTCCATGTATAATACGCATCAAAATATTAGTTTTCCTAGATGAACCATTCGACGAAAATAAAAGGTTAAATTTTTTTTTTTAAAAATCTCTGATTGCATCACGATAATTAAAGCAGAATAATACGGTACAAAAACTATCTGCAGATCGCGAAAATTAGTGTACAAAAGATAATAACACAGGAACAATATAATTACGTCAGTCATTAATTGCCAATTTTCAGGGGAGTACCTATCTTGTATCATCTCATCAAAGAGCCGATTATAATGCCGCAGATAATTGTCCGTAATCCGATAATTACATCTACTAAAACAAATATGACAAAGTCGTTGGTTACCTCAATCCATTACGCAGATTATACTATCATTGTGTATTCACGGGAACCAATGCTTATCACAAGTGTCACGCGTGATAAGTTACCTGTACACACTGGAAATACCCCGTGGCTAAATCTGGTAAAGGTCACACGACGTGTCAAAGTGCATCCTCAGAAATATCAATAAAGGGTGTCGCTACTTGCGTCAACTTCAAAGGATTATAGAAATTGAATAACCCACTCTACCCGTGTTTAAAGTGTGTCTGTACTGTAGCTATTTCTAAGTTTGCAAAACTTGTGAAATTTACAAACAATTTAGCGGATAACAGCAAAACAGAGGGAAAACATGACCATCCTTTATTGAAATTCTGCAACAAATATGCAAGTATTATCATCGCTTTACTGTCGTCTGCAAGTGAGAATAGAATTGTACAATAATATGTGTACCAGTCTAATTCATGGAAATCACGTGATATCAAGTCAGCTGATATAAATAACAAAACAAGGGCCGAATTTCGTTCACTTATTTATTGAAATTCTACAACAAATATGCAAACATTAAAATAAACACAAGCTTTATAATAAACTTTATTCATTTCTTAGTCGAATTAAGTCAATAAATTGCTTGTATAAAGCGAGTAAGTCACGAAAAATAAAGTATTATCGGCATTCACAAATGTCTGTTTGTTCGTCCCTGATGTTTTCATCGGCGTTTTTTCTCCATTCTGACAATGATTTTCTGCATATAAAATGCAAGAAAAAAGTTTTTTGTATTGTTTTCTTGTATTGTACGCACCCCACTTTCGGAAACCGTAAAAGAAGTAAAAAAACTGCGTACTATACAAGGTTAAATACGGTATTCGTATCTGACAATTCAACATTACAGGTCACTTCAAATCGAGCATTTGATTAACTTTATCAGATTTCTGCTTACAAAACCTTTAGTTATTGAAAGCTACCATCTCGACCATTTCTACTTCTGAAATGCATACAGCAATAAAAATAAATTTTATACTCTGAATAATCTAAATATGATTTCGAGGGGTGAGTGGACAACTGTTGTAACTATATATAGATAAAGAACAAGATATTAGTGTCGCACTAACCCTTCGATTATTGTTTATTATTTTTGCAAACATGTTAATTTTTTTTCGACCTTCTTTTTACAGCGCTGGTTTATGTATCCCCCGGAGAAGCAGCCGTCATTCGACCCAGACAAGACTACCCTTCACTGGTTAATGGAGGAATACGACAATCTCCACCCTACAGACAAGCCTTTAGAATGTACACTCAATCCTGGCGAGGTAGTAATGTCAGATTTCTGTATTTATATGAGCTACAATACTGATCCTTGATTTGATTTTGTTGTCTCGCCTTTTGAAGAAATGCGAGACATAGGAGCCGATAATGTTGGCGGGCTCGACGGCGTCAACTTATTGTATTATAACTTTTTTGTCCTTTGGAGTAGAATGTTCAAATTTCATATATAAGGCCATAAAAAAGTAATTACCTGGTTCTCAGGCCCGCCCGCATGTCTTTTTTTGGTGCCGCATTGCCGATTTTATCTCAAAAGTAATAAAATAAAAATTGGAAATGCGCTACCGAAATTTCGAAAAACAAGTTCCGCATAAAGGTTTGTTCCAGTTTTTACATGCAACTATCTCAGGGGAATCCCCTGGTTGGTAGACTGGTGCGCGGCCGACTATCTGCCGCTCTGCTCGCTAGCTTGTGAGTGTTGCAGTCGTACGGGTACCAATCTAGGAGAGTCAGACGCTCGAGACGCTTGGAACTAGTAGGTGCTACAGAACAGGCGATTAATTCAAGCGTCTATTCGACAAAGTCTCACAACAACATGCAATAAATACAAATATACGGACTTATTGTGATTGAAAGAAGCATAAATCGGGAAGAAATGATAAGGTAATGATCGACAATAGAGATGAGCTGATCCAACTGGTTATTGCACATGTATTTCGAGATATTTTGCATCAATACATGTATTGGAATTAAAAGTTTGGATAAAAATAAAATCGCCCGCGTGTCTGTTGACCACTGTAAAATTGTAAAAAAAAATGCGCCCGCCCGCATCTCTTCTCAGAAAAAGTGGCCTGAGAACCAGGTAATTAATTTTTTGTGGCCTAACCTCCTGGTAATTGTCCGTCTTAATGCCAATAACTTCCAGCCCTCCAACTGACCCTGGGTCTGAGTCAATGTCACTTAAATACATGTACCGTCACGCAAATTATAACGCAAATATTGACGGTACATGTATTTAAGTGACCTTGACAATATGTTAGCGTTAAAGTTTGCGTCAAAGTTCTTATAACTTTTTTGTCCTTTGGAGTAGAGAGTTCAAATTTCATATATAACATCACAGGTTATTGTTCTTTTTATAACAATAACTATCAGCCTCCAACTGACCCTGTGTCAAGGTCAGATGCCTCTTAAATACAATCTCCAAAAGAAAATGTGTTAAAATGTGTTAAATTATCATAGCTTTGTTGTTCTTTATAGTGTTCAAATTTCATATATAACCTCACTAGTATTGTTCTTATTATTCCAGTAACTTTCAGCCTCCAAATGACCCTGTGTCAAGGTCAGTTGTCTCTTAAATGCATGTGCCGTCTTCTAATGTTTTTTTTTTGTTAAAGTGCGTTAATTTCTTTTAACTTTTTTGTCCTTTGGTTTTAGTTCTAAAATGTTCACTACAATTATGGAGGAAATTAAGATTATTACTATTTATTGAAATTATTTGAAGTAGTATTGTCAATTTGTTTTTATATAAATGCTACTGCATTCTTGATAAAACATGACACTGGTAGATTAAAATGTCATTTTGTGAACTGAAAAGTTGACATGGGGTAATTGCAGCAATTATAGTGATGTGAAAAGCAGATAACAAATCTTTCTGTAGTTAACTCATTTATGCTGCATGCTCTCTCAAATATATTGTACTAAATAATTATGGTAAATTGGTAATGATGTACAACAGCCTCTCATACAAAGTTTTATATATATATTGACAGTTAACATGGACTTTTCTACTTTTCAACTAATCCAACATGTACTATTCTGGAAACAAAACAAATAACAAATCTGTCTCTTGTTCAACTTATTTATTAACTCCATGTATTATAAATTCTCTTAAAGGGACACATGACATCTGATTTTTTTTAAACTTAGGGCATCCCGCTAGTCTTTCTGCATAACTTGCATTGGATCAGTCATTAATATTAATTATATGAATACTGCACCAGTAATATATTTCAACATATGGTAAAATCAGTGAAAAGCATTGAAAACTAAATATTTTATTTAATTATTTTTAAGTTGTTTTAAAGTGAAAATGATAATGGATATATAAATCGAAATAATAATTTCAATGGTGATAAACACTTCAAGATTGCCAATTGTCCCTTTAAATACAATCTTGATACAATTGTAACAGACTGCCAGATAATCATGATAATGAACTTTGATAAAAGCAACAATTATTGTCGAAAATATTTTATTTAAGCAATTACCACACCAGCCGAAGAGAAACATTACATTTAATGAGTGATGACATAAACTTGATAAAACTTGATAAAACAAATAAACAGGATATGCTTAGATTAAAATGGTGAAACATGCAAAGTTAATGACTCCACCTGTGTGTAAAAAGGATACTTGGAAAATAGTCTTAACAGAGAGCAAATTATTTCCTGAACATTTTTAGGATGAAAGTGTTACAGAATAGTTAAACAAATAAATGAAATTAAGTTTCTTTTTAAAAAAGGGAGATGTCATACATCCTACTTTAAAACCAGATTCTTGTTATGGACATACTGATATTTTGACAATTAAGAAAGTTTAAGAAAATTGTATATTTAAAGTTTTAGCTTATAAAACACTTGATATTTAATATTATGTTGACAAACATTACTCAACAACAAAACATTTTTTTTATATATATATTTATCTAAATCAAAAAGAGTTTTGTCTATGCATGCATCTGATGCATTCTCGTGCGACAGATAATAAACATTATATAACTAGATATGGGACAGTTTCAAAACCACCCGCCAGATTAAAATTGGAAGTAACTTACGATAAACTGGATGTGTTTATTGTTACACAGCATGTGACTATTTAAATTATTACTGAAATTCAGCACTGTTTATCGATGGAATTCTTCACATTTATAATTGTTAAGTGGGAAACATTGCTTACCGTATTACTTCTAATATGAGCTTTAAAAGGCTGTAACTTGATGTGCATGCATGCCTGTGCCTTATATAAATGTATACACAGCCCATCACTGGGTCAGTCTGTTTAGCATCTCTGATAGTGTTGGGAATAAATCAGCAGCTGTATTAAAGCATATAATCTACAGTAGTTCATGTGTGTTGACTTATGAAACACGAATATAAATTTTACCTTTAATTTATGTTTACTTCAAATGTGTAACTTTCTGGGGCATTGCTTTCATAATTTATGCACTTGATAGGCATAATATGTGTCTCATTAGCACCCTCGATTTGATCAAAGATGAAGATCACTTGAAACATGTTTGATGGACTTCTCGCTTTAGGTGAGACACCATGTTGCGCGCAACTCCTGTATATATTTAAAGCAAAATGAAGAGAGTTTGCTATCCGTAAGGTTTGCGTAGTGGTTTACTTACACTTTAAACACTTAAGGTTATCAGGTGTGTAACAAAATGGGGCATAGCTTCCTGTATTCCTGTATGCACAACGTGGTTGGTTGAATGCTATTTTACGTATTTTCAGCACACTTTTGGCAATATATAACAGTCTATTTTGTTTGTGGTCGAGGCAGACCACCCACTTTTTCCTGGGTAGAACCTTAAGAATCCACACTTTCTCACAAGTTGAGCTCTCAGTGGGATTCGAACCCTCAGTGCTGAGAGGCGAGAAGGTTTCACAGTAAAGAAACGTAGTTACTATGCATATGAGAAAAATTGTCTGCCTGTAGGAACCAATAAAACTCCTGTTTATTTGCATGAAGGAGTGCACAGAATATTCCAGCTACCCCGATGATAAAAAAGTCGCAATTTGGTACACTAAATTTTACTCACTTCCAGAGGCTTAAATTTATTCCTTCAGAAGCATGCACGTTTATAAGTACACATGCAAATTGTGTTCCAGCTGGTGGCTTATACTCTTATACAAACAAATTGCAAACAGAGGCAGACGTAACTTGTATTCTATATAGTTGTAGGTGGGAACAAACATAATTATTACTGTTTGGGGCACTTGTTTCTGCCAAAAAAAATTCTGGCATTTCCGTGGCCGACAGATTAACAACGTTGGGTTATAAACCGTTTCGCTCTCACCGCTGCGGGATCAAATCTCACTGGGAGCTTGACTTGTAGGTGAGGAAGTGTCGATTATTACGGATGGCTGGAGGTGTACATTACTGGTTCTACCTAGGAGAAGTGGGTGGTCTGCCTCCACCACAAAAATATTGACTTGTCATAATTTTATATAACCTTACATGTGTTGAAAATGACGTAAAACACCATACGAACAAACAAACATAGCTTTTTTTGATGTTTCAGTCACAATTTGAATAGTACATACATAAGTTGTACATCAGTGACACAGACAATTTAGTGGTAAACTATAAATATTTCTTTTCAAAATTGGTTGAGAAATAAAAATGTCACAAGCGAAAGTTAATTTATGGTAAGAAATGTTCAATGCAAAATTATGAACTATCCATATGTAGAATGTTATTTTTTTTTTAGAAATTCTAAATTGAATTTTATATTTTGGATAAATCTAAATTATGACATCCTGAAAGTTTTATAGCAGAATGTGAAAGGTAACTTATTTGAGATTTTATAATTTCTGCTGCCCCAGCAACAATGAATTGACATGGAAAATCCGTATTTATACTTAAATATTACCTTTTCAACTGATTTTCCAAACAAATACATATTTACTTTAATACCACTAAACATTCCAGTTTTAATGATTAATAATGTATTTAAGTATTGTCAAAATTGTTGAAGTAATGTTGAAAAACCTTTGGCTAAACATGTGCCACGAACAATGGGCAGGTACAGTCTAACCTGTTTTAAGAGACCTCTAAAGGGAAGAGAAATTTAATCTCTTAAAATATGGTCTCTTAATACAGATGCATTCGTATTTTAAACAGTACAGTTGGAAACTGAAATGGTGGTCATATTGTCTCTTAAGCAGGTTGGACTTTATAATGAAACAGACTTTATATTGAAACATGTTTAATATTTTCAGATTATATTTTTTCCTGATCGCTGGTGGCACGCTACCCTCAACATCGACACCTGTGTTTTCATGTCGACATTCCTGGGATGATATGCCTACACAAGCAGCAGATTTTGTTACCTATAATACAGATATTAATTTTTGTATTGTTTCTTTTTCAATAAAATGATATAATAGTAACTGGAGAAACTTTTATTGCAACCATTTCTGAAAACAATGAGCAAAGTATGAACAAATGTTTGAAGATGCCTAAATGAAAAGAAGATAATAGTACACAACTATCTACTTCTGTTGAGGTCAATGGTTAAAACTATTCATCCGTGGGAGTGACTATTGACCCGAAGCAGTAAACTATTGACCGAGATGAAGTTGAGGTCCACAGTTTACTGCTGAGGGTCAATAGTCATTTACCGAGGATGAATAGTTTTTGAACTATTTACAAATAGTTTTTGAATTATTTACTGAAACAGAAGTAGAAAGTTGTTTTATTATACTGAATCGCATACACACCATTAGTTTATTTACCTTTTGCTTACTTGTTTACATGCATGACATCACGTCATGGGAAAGCGTAACGTCATTCTCAGATTATTGACCTGCAAAAAAAAAGAAGACTATTGACCACAAAACCAGATTGGACTGGATAGGAAACGTTCTAAAGTCAATAGTTCATACTAATGACTAACACGTGACTGCCTTTTAGCCAATGAAAACTTCTTATTTAAAATCATAATATATAATAATAATAAACTCTGTCTGTCTGTCTGTCTGTCCCAAAAGTTTCCGGTTATTTACGGTGACATTCTTTATTACTTCCAATTTCAACCTCTTGGGACGCACCTTTACGATTCCACAACCTCGACTGATTTCTATTTCGATAATCAGTCAAAATCCAAGATGGCCATGAGAAATTTTCAAAAACTAGTTTATAGTTGTATATTGTCGTACATCTCAATGTAACATAGCTGTTACACACGTGGCCATGACATTCCAGTCGAAGGGAAATTAACTTTTTTATATATATTAAAGCTCAGATTCTCACAAAACTTTCTTTTTCCCTTTTTTTTTGTGTTTAAAATTTGAGACCAGCCATTCACACATATTGTCTGCAATAAAATATCACCACAAATGTGATACACATCTAGATGCAATACAACAAAATGGCCACCACAAAAGTTATTTGGAGGCCATCAGCGTCCTGTAGAATTCCCATCTACGTAAGGACAAAATCTTCCTAAGGTGACAGCACATAAGGTCACCAAGATGACCTTGACTTTATCGCATTAATTCAAGGGCATTAATTTGCCAAAAATACACAAAGTTGTCAGAAATTTGATACAGTATTATTTCAAGGTCATAACAATGCAGTATAATGTAAGATCATCGAGTTCATCAGTATGCATCAAGGTCACTTAGGAGCAGTATAATGTAAGGTGACCAAGATGGAATAAAATTACATACGCTTTGTCGAACACCTGTAAGAATCATAGCTCTTATGGTTTTATATTCTACATATACCATGTATGGTAGGTACAGAGTATAAGATTTACAGCTACGATTCTTACAGCCATCTCAATGTGAAATACCAGGTGGATGTGACCTTGACCTTCCAGTCAGAGGACATATAACTTTCTTACCTTAAAGTCTTACAATTTAATCAGTTTCTCACAACCAACATGCACTTGTGCAAATAACCTCGTCTTGTTACCGGTTATCCCAATAAAATAGCGTAAGGGACTATTTTACACAGTTGTCATAATTTCTGCATATAGGCTATTTGACAAAAGCTTCAAACTTCCTGCATAGAAACACTTTGAAAAGAAATACACATCAATGCCAACCATAGGTCACCCTGCCTGACATTAATCTACTTAGTGTATTTATTCTGGTCAATAATTATGTACGGTAACCTCAATTCCCAAGATGCTGAATTTACCAATGTATGCACAAATTTCCATATTCTTCCCTATATACTTCCAATTTCTTATTACTTATTCTATTTGATGTCTTTATTTGGCTGATACAGCATATTGAAATGTTGTGTTCTGGTAACGCTCGTAAAAGCTTGAGGTGGTGGCGTCCAATTATTTGCCATTCTGTAAGCAGATAGATTACCACATTGTCCTAAATTACCGGTAGGTAGAATTACTCTCAATTATTTGATAAGTAATGGAGCTGATACAACCGTTACCTTTATATATTTATATAATATGACATCTGAACCAAAATCATAACCTGATCTTTGAGATACGGTTCTGATTTTATTGATGACATTTTCCTGAGATACAAAATTGCAAACTCCCCGCAGTAGTTACTTCCCCTATCTGTTACAGTAACCACTGCCACCACACAAATTTATAGCTGAAATCCAGCTAAGTTTAATTTTTTAGTTCAATATTATTTTTAGGTCAGTATTTCAACTTGCTTTGCATAATATAGGAAAATAGTGTGAAAAACCATATCTGGTTACGAAAATATTTTATTTATAAAACAAATCAATTTTAGGGAATATATATTTAATATGCACACCGGTTACTTGGTTACTTGTAAACAAACATGTATTCTGTTGAGAACATTACAGAAGCTGTGCGTAAATTTAATAAAGAGATTACACCCAAGCCAAAACATCATCTCAAAATATTGCTGAACTTTTTTATTCCAGAATTTTCTTAACAAACATTGCATAGTAAATTATTCATAATTATCATAAGCTTATTACAAGGTTAGCAACTGTCTTGCTGATAAAACACACGTATAAATGGACTTTTATATCTCGTTAAAACCTTTGTTTTCAATAATAACTATTGCATAATAAATTAATGAGGGTATCACAAGCTTAAAATACTGTCAGAAAGATATCATTTTGAAATTCTACTGAACTTTTCATCATGTTAAAATGTTGATCACATAACTTGCAGTGTGTCACTATATAAAGTCCTACACAAAATACACTAAGTCATGTGTAAAAGGTACGTAAATAAAAGCCGAATCTTTGCTCAGTCTTCTCAGTTCAGCTAGGTGTGAAATCTAAATCATCTCGAGGATTTGCCATATAAAGTACCAGATTACTTCAATGGATGAGGCAGTTCTAATCACACGGTGTGGTGTTTTCAAGGCAACATACAGCTTAATCATAGAACAATAGCTTAGACCAGGAACTGTATGTATTAAACGTTCCTGCTTAGACTGGTGTCAGGAAGACTTCTTGTCGGTCATAATGTTTTAAAATGTTAATAAACTTTTTGTCATGTAAACAGTTTTTATCACATAACTTGAGGTGGGAAGGCGTAGTAAAGCCATGGCATGAATATCATGATACACTAGTGTAATAAATATGCAAATGAAAGCCGAATCATCAGTGTGCCAGTCGGAATTGCCATGTTGATTTGCCATTTAAAATGATGTTACGAAAATGGACGAGGCAGTTCTGATTGCTCGGTGAGGTATGTCCAAGACCAAAGCAGCATATGACGTAATCGTGCGACAATGATTTTATTATGGATTTAGATGATGAACAGAATCTCACATTTATTTAATATTGAATTATTAAACTCGGATAAAACTGATAAGGTGCTTGGCACAGCCTCACATCACAGCCTCGCATCATAATTTTGTCCAACTTGTGTAAAAAAATCAATATTAAATAGGCACCAATTAAGATCCTCTATCTATATATACTCAGTTGCAAAAGAAACTGGACACCGAGTTTTGTTTAGATTTAATTATATAAAAAAAAATTTTAGAATTAAATTGACAAATTACAAAATGAATTTGCCATGTTTGATACCAACGTTTTTATCATTCCATTTCCAATATCATGTTGTCATTTGTTTTTCAATAGGTCGAATGATTAACGGACTCGCTTGATAAAGAGGATAGGGTGTAAAGTTAAAAAAAATTAAAGTGTCCAGTTTCTTTTGCAATGAGTATATAATAATAAATATAACATAAATAATCTGAACATCAAGGACCAGGCTTGTGTCAGGAAGACTTCTTGTTTGTCATAATGTGTAGAAGGCTGTTTGTCTGATTTATCACTTCGTCTTTCTTCATAGGTCTCTTCTTGCCACTTTCCATGTCGACAGTCTGAAAATGAACGAAAAATATTTTCTCATTTATAACACCTGGACATTTATAACATTTTCTAAAGTTGATGGTTGGTGATAATTAGTCAGTAGTTTTCATGAAGAATGAAAAGTTTCATTTAATGTCCTGTTTGCGTGAATTTCACAACATTGTAATATAGATTTGTTATGATGTAAAAGTTTGGCAACAAGGGCTTATGCATGCACAATTTCATTTTCTTATTTTCATAAAACAACAAGGCTTGACAATAAAATTGCATTAAGCAGCCATGGAAACTGCAGACAATAAGATATAAATTTTTTATATTTTGATCAGACCTACCTCGGCCCTCACAAAGTCCCCAGCCAGCAACTGTATGGGGTAATGTAACATGACCGTGTACAAATCCTCCACTGTTGACCCTGGCTTCAGGGATATACAGTCACGCAGTACATCAGTCTCCAAGTGACCTTGCATGTGACCTCTCCTGATTGACCTTTGAGTGTCAAGGTCACTTACAGGAAATGAATAACTTGGAGGGCGTAGACTGACTGCTTGGCACAAAGCTTTATGAACATTAGTGGATTTATTTCTGTAAAATGAAAAGTTGTGTACATAATTACGCCATAGATTTAATATACTTCTACATTGATTGATTCTAACACGTACTAGCAAACACTTGTCCAAATGTACATGTCAACTAAAATTCAAAAATAACTGTAAAACTGAACACCAGTTATCAGGGTTTGGGGATACAATTTAATGTCTTTGAAATAAAGTCATTTCTTAATTGCGCAATCACAGGTCAAGGATCTCTAAACCTCAAAATTATGTCACGCCTTTTTACCATATATGGCATATTGACAAAATGTCTTTTAAAGCAAAGAAAATCATTGGAAATGAAAAATAAGCATACATTTTATATCTGTATATTTATTTTTAATCACTTTGCCGTGATTTTTTTTGCTTTATAATATATTTTGTCAATATGCCATTTTATGGTAAAAAGGCATGATGTCATCATCATTCCAAGATGGCCGCCACCATTTATGTTCTTTGCAAATTTTAAATAGGTCATATCTCCTTTGTTTCAGTGCATCAAACCCTTTAATAGTAGACATATAATTCACTTTCTTCAGGATTTAAAGGAACAAACATGCTAAACGATTGGCATATCAATAACAATACATGTTACTCTCAATTTCAATATTATTTTTTTTGAGATGAAATGACTATATATAGATTGTTTCGTTGAGATTTGAACAGCAATAAATAAATAAATCTGACCAGCACCACAGTCAACATACATATCAAGAACATGTTGTATATCGTCCAGCTGAGCCTGCATCTCTGGTTTGAGTACATCTGTCCTTGTGAACTTGTTATCACCCTGATGGTAAACAATGCTTCCATCTTTGGCTAGTCGCTGTAGCACACACTCGCTTCGTGCACTAACCGGTATACTGGAATAGTCCGGGAACCTTTCCTTTATGCTGAAAGAGGGAGTCTGAGTATGAAAAAACAGTTGATCATCATTATTCAAATAAGAAGTGAAACACCAACAGTGGTCCGAACACCGGATTCAACATTTTAACTAAGTAAAAAGAGGAGAAAATTCAAGTAAAATACATGACACAGTTATGGTTCTTGTTATATAACACTGTGTAATGACAATGAACATGTGTGTCAAGTTTTAAAGGGACACATGGCAATCTTGAAGTATTTGAAATGGGTGTCTCGATTTATATATCCAGTATCATTTTTACTTTTACCTTGGTTACATTTAAATAATTCAAATTTTAAGTATTCACTATTTCGTCTTATTATACTATACGTTTTAAAATATTACTGGTGCAATAATATAAAAAATTAATAATATTCAAAAACAAATGGCTTAATACAATTCTTATAATTAACATTAATGATTGAAGAAATGCAATTTATGTAGAAAAACTAACGGGACGCCGCTAGTTTTTAAAAAATCAAGATTGCCATGTGTCCCTTTAAAGCTTTCTGACAATTCGTTTTTGAGAAATGAGGAAAAACAAAAACTTTAACCAGTAACCGAAATGTCAAGACGGAAATCGCCAAACTATAAGCCTGGACTTGCTAGGTATAAATATAAGAATATAGTGATGGCCCAAATTCATTTACCACTAATGGTAACACAGGCCATGGGAGCTTACTTCTGTATGTGCTTCTCCGTGTCTGCCATATCGGCCTTATTGAGAACCAACAACATGGGGAACCTGATGGCGAGGAAACTGTTAACAATGTCGTGCAGGACACCGTCGGACCAGGTGGCGATGGACGCTAGCTCTCTGAAACAGAAATTAATCAAGGTTTTTAAACTGGTTGCAGTCTTATGGCATTATAACACATAAAGGATATCTCAATCCTTGCCACAATCTTTAAGAAACAACTTCAGCAGCCCCATGAAGTTTCTAAAAGACATTTGGTCTTATTTCTGGGGATTTCTCTCATCTGCGTTTATTTATCCTCACTGTATTGCACTGGGCATTTTAACGAGCAAAACTCAGTTGTAGGACTGGCCAGGTGTGAAAATCTTTTTTGTATTTCAAGAATTAATCCAATTTGGCTCTGGTTGGGACAGAATGCACGATCCCTGGATTACTAAACTGAGGTGCTAACCATCACACCATGGCGACCCCGCACAGGAAGTGGACATGTGTAACAGCAGACAGTCATGGTAAGAAGCCTTACCTGTTGTAACATAATATACCCTTGACTACCAACAAAGGGACGCACAACAATATTGGTTAGTTTAAAATTCGTGTCCGGTTACTGATACTGAATTAGTAGATGGATTGAATTGAATTGGTGTTTTAAGGCGCACCAACACATGAAAAGGTTATATGGCGCCTAACAAGCCATGAACATGCCAGGCTCATCGTCCATGTACATCGAGATAAACTATGGAAAATAGGCCTAGAACCTTCTCACCCTGAACTGCAGAGTTGCTGCAAATTCTATCATAGAAACTCCATTTACGCTGGAGCCACGTTTATTGTTTTTCTGCCACTGCTCTTTTGATGTGAGCAAGATGGCACCTGAAACAATGCAGGGATCGTGATGAAGACCTTTAATGAACATGAACAAAAAATGATAAAATGAACATGAATTTGGGGGGATTCTACCCCTCTGCCTACCCCTCCAAAGGGATCTGCAGTGGCCCTATTCTTTGCCTCGTGACCAAACGGGGGCACCCGGGAACCACACGGGCTAATTTGTTATGCTTGATAAAAACTTCAAGATTGCCGTGTGTCCCTTAAAAATTTCCATGAGCAATTAGTTCATTGATGATAATCATACAGACACTGCTCCTTCTGCATTTTGGAGTGCAAAATAAGATGTTGATTTATTACATAATAATGTATTTAAAACACAGGAAGTTTTAGTATGAAATTTAATAAGGTTAGGTTTTTTCAGAAAAGCAAAATTATGCACAACATATTACTCAAAACTTTTGGTGATAAAACAACCTTAGGAGCATGATGTTTACATTGTTTTATAACCAATATAATCCACTTATGTTTCAGGTATGTTCCATCTTAGATATCACACTTTTCACAAACAACCCGCACTTGATATCAGATGGTGACGAGATTTGTTGATACATACCAAAGGTGAAACTGTTCAATTGAATCATAATGCTACTATTGTTATTATTAAACTTTATCACATAACATGGCGTCTGGGAGTGCAGTAAAGCCATGACTTATTTCTCGTAATACGCTAGTGTATTACAGATGCAAATGAGGACCGAATCACTGTGTTTGTATACGTTGAAATTGTTAATACCAATTGTTTTCATGGTATATCGTACGGTACGTTCAGACGCCTTATTTATTTATCGTTATTTGAAATCTTACTTCATAAAATGAACGTTAGTAACGTTAAATCTGGTTTAGGTTGTCGCACTATTTGTAAGGCAAACGCATTTACAACCGCGTAACGTAGCAATGTCGTGTAAACAACAAAATGACTGCCGCCGTATATAAGGAAAATTGACAACATTAAAGTGAAACTATCATGTCGTAGGTGGGTTATGTGATAAACGGAATCTTACATTCGTGACTGTGTGTTATTGACTTTAATAAACTCGTTGGATAAAAAGATGCGATACTCGGCAAGAGCCTCGTATCCTATCATTTTATCCAACTCGTTTATTAAAATCAATAATACACAGTCACTCATGTAAGATCCTCTATGAAGTTTACGTGATTTCGTAGATGTACATTTACCTTTCTCCAATGCCACAGTTCCTTAGCGCCGAGTGTATGGTAGACTTGTTGGCATGGTAACCGGTAAACATGTCAATCAGTTTGACTGGTCGCTTCACTATGTTGCCCCATTTACTGTAGACATTCTGGTATATCCACTGACTAAAATGTATGCATGTCTGAACTGATAATGCATTTTATTTTATGATATACAATGAAATACTGTATTTTATCAGTGAAATAAAAGTGTTATTCCACACTGTGGAATATAGAGTTTTATTTCACAGTAGCTGCCGGGACTACTTTTGTTGTTCTACCATAGTTTCACTAAAAATATGTTTGTAAAATCATAAAATAAAAAGAAAATTTGTTGTTTTGTCTTGAATAACATATTTTATTTCATCGAGAAGTGAGAAAACTTTTATATTTTATTGACCTGTGATTGCGCAAAATATGAAGTTTTCTCACTTCTCGATGAAATAAAATATGTTATTCATGACAAAACAACAAATATCCTATGTATGTAACCTAAGAGTATGCTGCTTTACAATCAGTTTGTAATGCTTTAAAATCTAGAAAATGTGTCCATGAGACACGGATGCCCTCATTTAGCACTGTCAGTCACATAAAAAATTGACTTAATAAAAAAACTTGAATGTGAAACTTGATACAGACGGACGGATGGAAAGGGTTACAATAAATGCTCGCTCCACATTTGAAAAGTGAACATTTAACAATAAGAATTATAAGGACTCGTCTTGACAAAAAGGCCACCCACAGTTTAAAGCTGGTTCATTCATGCAAACTGTTTTCTTCCCTTCATGTTTATTTTAACAATAACGAGATGCAGTGAAAGACGGCAAGATCCCTCGCATCTCATTACAATTTGACTATGGAACCCAGATTATGTGAGAAATTTTAAAGAATGTTAAACAGTTTTGGATGGAAACATGCATGCACTAACAGATTAACTATCAATATCATTTCCCTCTGGAGGCAGCGTGGGATAAAAACAAGCCAATGTAATCAAAAACACATGGGGTTGGGGAAAAATCATTTATCACTCACTGTAACTCGTCATACAGCCATCGTACATCATCAGATGGGTCATAGTCCGTGGTCTCCTCTCCCTTCTCGTTGGTTTTACCCGACACATCAATAATGTGGATCAGAACATCGGCATCTAGCAGGTCATGTAGAAACCTAACATGTATACCATATACATGTAATTAGTGTGTCATTAGGATTTATTTCTGTTATAGAAATAAGTAAAACGTGTAACAATGAATCTGACCAATCTGTAGTCAAAATGTTATTTAAATTAGGTCATTTGATTCTGACAGATTACTAATACTGCTAATACTAGTCTAAAATTGGTATCAGGTAGGGCACTCACTCATTAGCCTTATTGAGAACCAACCTGTATTGACCCTTGCGGCAATGATGATAATACATACAAAATTGTACTTTTTAATGTAAAACAACTCCCATTCCCTAGCCCTGCCCCCGGGGGGAGGTATAAACATTTGAATACACCCTTGCACGTCTACACATATATTCCAAACATCTACCAAGGTTTCAATTTTGTACCTCTAATGGAGGAGATAGGTCAATTACGCAAGTATGAATGGACGGATACATGGACGGCGGACAGAGATGGATGGGATAACATTTTTTTAAAATAAGTGTGGGGATAATGAGAGCAGGGTTCCCACCCTTATTGGAAGGCCAAATTCAAGGACTTTCAAGGACTTTTTTTCCAAAATTCAAGAACTAATATTCGCGCAAAAAAATGCCCAAAACAGCAACAAATATTCCAGGAATGCACAACCAATAGCCATTTTTGGGATGAACAGCAAACATCCAGAATTTAAGGACTTTCAAGTACCTTATCAGATTTTCAAGCACTTTCCAGGCCTTGATTTTTTTTTTTCAAATTCAAGTACTTTCAAGGACCCGTGGGAACACTGTGAGAGGCTATAATGGTCGCCCACTCCAACTTGGTTTTCCCAGATTTCCTCCCATATAAATACTACTGAAACACTGTCATCTGGACCATGGAGAGTGACTTGTATAGCTGTGTATTTGTTTTGTAATCCATGTAAAACAAAGTTTATACTTTATACCAGTCTAACACAACATGTTTTATCAATGTTTCTGATGCTTTTTAAAGCAACACTCTTAGATATGCTGGATTTTTTATTAATATCATCAGGGAGTACGTCATAGGGAGAAGAAACGGGCTCGTTTTGCCGATTTATGTTGTCGCGCATGTCTTTCACTACTCCGTGAAAATGACTACTTCCGGTAAAATTGCGCCTAAATGTGAAGCTGCGAAGTTGTGAAGCACTGTGTGAAAAACAGCAAATTCTTATAATTTATTACACTTACAAACTCAAAAAAGGTGCGAAATGTAAACGTAAGTATTATTTATGCACATTTTATCCTCTGATACAGAAAGTGTATTCGTTTGCATGTATATAAGCACATTTTTCCAGACGGTTCCGTGTAACAAAGATGGCGCCACTATATCGGCGGCAAAATGGTGACGTTGTATAGTTATTGTAACTGAGATACGAATTACGGGTTATATCAGGCATTAATAATAACAACTAGTAGATAGTAGACATGTTTATCTGTGTAAAGAAGGTAATTTCATGGTGGTGAGTGTAAGACAAAGCCTAAAAAGAGGTGATGAAAATTGCCTATTTTGAGATATCGGCTGAATTTTTTCATTTTTAAATTTTAAATGGTGTATAGCTATTGTAACCGAGATACGAATTACGGGTTATATCAGGCATTAATAATAACAACTAGTAGATAGTAGACATGTTTATCTGTGTAAAGAAGGTAATTTCATGGTGGTGAGTGTAAGACAAAGCCTAAAAAGAGGTGATGAAAATTTGCCTATTTTGAGATATCTGCTGAAATTTTAATTTAAAATGGGTGTATAGCTATTGCAACCGAGATACAAATTATGGGTCATATTAGGCATTAATAATAACAACAAGTAGATAGTAGACATGTTTATCTTTGTCAAAACCAGTTTATATAGACATTTGATGAGTGTTTAGTCAGAAGACAGTGTCTTGTTAACTCGGCCCTACCTCACTCCTCAGCACTCCTACCAAAACACCAGTCTGGTAGTCCGGGGACCCTGGTATAATCCCATGCCCGGATGCACAATAGCATATAACCATTGACATAAATTATAATTAGGCTATAATTAACGCTGAAGGGGTCTATGTCTTACAGGTTACTACACGGTATACACATATGTACCTTGAGATAATATGCCAACCACTATATTACCCTGTGTAACACTATTATACCTTCGGATTTCAGCTTTTATAAAATAGGGAACCACATTGTCTTCCAATTACGACATTACCGAAGGTACTTTCTCAGAACACGAGGTGAATTTATGGTTGAAATATTTCCTCAAGGTACATATGTACCCGGGGTACGTTAGTGTAGTACACTGTGCAACATAGACCCGTTCAGCATAATTAACACACAGCACACATTTTTCAAAATGTATACACTTCAATCAATCCTACATTTTATGTGACTTTGTTTTAAAAATGGGCCCAGTACCTCATATGCCTTCGTTAACAGAATTTGTTTTAATTTTCAGCTTGTTTCGACATCAGTGATACGAGTTGACGGATCTGAAACATCATGGGGAAACGACGTAAGAAGATAGGCAGAACTAAGAAGCGCCATCCGAGCCAGTCCCAGCAGCCACCTGGGGGGCACATCTTTGTCAATTACTCTTAGGGAGAAAAGTTAAATGTTTTACTTTTCACTTCTGAACACTCCGATATATCAGGGAGTAATGTTACTGATTATATTTTGTTCTTAACAGACTGCTCAAAAGCTAAAGAGATGCAGTAAGTTGTTTGCCCTTTAGATTATATTGTTGAGTATATAAAAATTTCATGTTGTTTACTTCTGATAATTATTTGGCGTTTTATTTCGGATTGTTAAATTGTATGGCAAAACATATGATAATACATTATGACATGTCCTTATAAATCGTTAATGTTTTAATAAACTGGTTTGTACTATGCATCTGTATATATTATTTCTTTGTTCAATCCCTCCTTAATCCCGATAGTAACAGCTCATTGACACCACGATAATGGCACGGTTTAATATCATAACTCACAGAGACTGATGCTATGTAATATAAAAGTATATACCTTTTACGTTGTTAATCCCATGTTTCTGTCGCAAATGTCCCTGCAGACCAGAAATAGAGGAATACTCATTTTCACACTCGGAGCAACGATATTTCTTTGAGGATCCCTTAGTTATTGTTTTTTGTTTTTTAGATGTCATTGACTCATCCTCAGACAGTTCTATCTCACTACATGTGTATTCACCTAAGACAAGATCTAAATCAATATCATCATCCCACAATAAAAAATCCGCTTTTCCATAAGACATTTTGACTTAAAATGACCCAATGATGACTTGACAAAGAGAAAAACATTCAGATCATTATATAAATACATTTGTGAAAAGAACAAAACAATTAAGCTATTAATCTTCAAATAAAAATTTGTTGGTGCTTTCTTTAATCCCATTGAAGTTCGGTTACTACACCATTTATGCTTAAATTGTATCCCTTTGAACCATTGTTAAACCAGGAAAGAAGGACATGAGTAAAACAAATTAATAATTGAGAACTTAATTAATTTGTGAAAAACAGAATTCAGAATAAATGCACATGCACATTTCATAGTAATTGATTTGACACCTCCGTTAATTATATCGCTATTATAACGGGTTGATCACAAGAAACAAAACAAAACAAAAGACACCCATTAATTATCGGATCGCTTTTATAACGGGTGATCAAAGAAAGAAACAAGTTCAAACATAGAACAAAACTATCTGGAAATTAATTGCACAACTTTTAAAACATACTGGTTTAATTAATAAATGAGCGGTCCCAAAAACACGACCACCATCATCTCGCGGGGTAAAATAAGGGCTTGTTTTTCACAAGTTACATATATGTAAATAAAACAGTCAGCAATCACTGCAATTAAGATATAAACAAATAAATCAGTACATGCCTATACACTGACATTGGCCGCTTTTTACAGGATATCACGGCGAAAAAAACCCCAGCCATTATGCCGTTTTCTTTTTCAGATAGACTAGTAAACCTGCATAATCAAAACAAATCATACGCTTAGTTCTGAACAAGTATATAATGCTACACATTAAAATAAGTAAAGCATTTTACATTAGACCAGGAGTAAGTATATTTACTCCCTGATTGGACAGACTATCATTTCATCTTTCCACGGCGCAAGGATGGTCGTTTTCAAAGTATGATTTCACCCATTTGCCTACACAATTCGGCAAAATGGTTTAGCGCACTCAATAAAGAAATTATTTTACAACATAATCGTCGTATTATTTTTAAAATTTAAATTATATGTATCGACAGGGAGTATCGTTTACTGACGCATACAAACACGGTAATGCTTACTTGTGAAAAGCGCTGTGTCTGTGAAACGCGCTTGCGATCGATTTACCTGTACGATAAAATAGTAAATGGCGGCGTTCTAGCGCGACAACATAAATCGATAAACTAGAGCGTTTATGAACCCGTTTCTTCTCCCTATGACGTACTCCCTGTTATCATCAAACAAATGTTCTTATTTTATAATCAAATACAGGGTCAGCTGTACAATCACCTTAAATTGTGATATACCTCATTTATGGATTGGTTGCTCCGAGCTTTATATGACATCATCCAGTCCATATTTCATTACCAGCTCGTTTGATCGTGCAGAAATAACGACTCAAAAATGACAGTCCAGTCCATAAACATGCATACTGACTTGGACATTATCCATTATTTGTTAATTAATTAACATGTAACATGTATTATGCCTGAGAATAGTATGTATACCTATTTCCGCGTCCTTTCCCCTCCCAGGCCCCTGGTACCAGCCCAGCAACATCCTTTAACAGTACCGGTATTTGTCTGTCACCTTGGAAAGTATGA
Organism: Cyrtodaria siliqua; assembly: GCA_037043455.1. Taxonomy (NCBI): domain Eukaryota; kingdom Metazoa; phylum Mollusca; class Bivalvia; order Adapedonta; family Hiatellidae; genus Cyrtodaria; species Cyrtodaria siliqua. The sequence goes on along the minus strand of JAWPHD010003740.1, from coordinate 74,154 downwards.
CCATGCCCTAGAAGAAAATGCATCATTGGTATGGAATAAACGTAGGCTCCATGCGAGCAGTAAACAAACACGTTATACTGAAAATGGTAATATTTATATCAATTGAATTGGGGATTTAAGGCGCACCAACACATGAAAGGTTACATGGCACCTAACAGGAATGAATATGCCAGGTCCATCCTCCATGTACATCGAGATAAAATATGGAAAATTGGCCTAGAACCTTCTCACCTGCAGAACTGCAGAGTTGCTGCAAATTCTATTGTAGACACTCCATTTACACTGGAGCCACGTTTATTGTTTTTCTGCCACTGCTCTAGTGATTTGAGCGGGATGGCACCTGAAACAATGCAATGATGAAGACCTTTAATGAGCATGAACAAAAAATGATACAATGAACATGAATTTTGGGGGGTTCTTCCCCTCTGCCTACCCCTCCCTCAGATTTTCTTTACGATATTAAGGCATAGGATCAGTAAAATTAAACCAATATTTGCCAAAAATGTCACTATGGTTAGAACCCAATTTCCAGCATCCTTTTGCCCAAAACCCCTTCCAGAATATGAATGTTTTGATAGGTTTTTGATTGTCCATAATTTAATACAGGTTTTTGATTGTCCATTATTTATTACAGGTTTTTGATTGTCCATAATTTAATACTTTAATAATAGAAAAATTGTTTTCCCCTAAATTCATTTAAATGTTTCGAACACATTTTTCTTATATCCAAATCTTCTAATTATTTCTTGTAATTTGTCAAGGTATTAAAACATCTACAAAAGGTACAATGTCATCAACAGTTCTGGCACATGGCTTCACTTAGGCAATACAGGCATCTACACTCTGTTGCACCAATTGAGAATGATAAATATGCGGGGAAAACTGAAGGGGGCAAAGGGTTAGAAATTAAGAATACAAATATTAGATAAAATCATTATGTTTGTTGGATTCGAGTAGAAATATCATCCACTGACTGTCTAATTTTCAAAACAAATATGGCTGGCTTGCCCTAAATCTCCTCTAGAAACTCAGACCCTTCCTTGTATGGTATTATAAACATAAAAAGGTAAATAACAGGGGTACTGCCTTGAAACGGTTAATGGCAAAAAAAAAGCCACTTGGGGTTTAAACCAGGTTCTAGAGTGCACCAAACCTCACTCTTACCCTAAATAAAAAAATAAAAATGTCGGAGTCATTATAGGGCGAACCAACCTGCATCACATGGTTTCTCCCTGTCTCTACAAGGACAGGGTATTGAGTAGAACGCCTTCCCGATGTTGGGCTCTATAGTGGTGAATGGGTGGGCTCCAGTCTTCGCCATATCCAGAGTTGTACACGCATTGAAAAAAGTTGACTTGCCCGCAGATGGCTTACCCTGAAACAATTTATTTTGAATCAAGAACATGCACTACATACCATTCGATATACCTTTTTTGATAAGATGGTTGTGTTCTGAATACCTAGTGGTCACAATAACTACCATATGTACATTATTGTTTTTGGGGCTTGTTTGCAAGCACTGTCACATATTCGTTAGGCATTGAAAGTTACATTCAGTATGTACGTATGGGATTTAACATCGCTTTTTATAATCTCTGTCATATCATGACTTAGTGTCCACTTGTACCATTGAGCTCAATGCTTCATAGTAATACTTTAGCCAAGAAGATTTATTTCAACAAACTTAAAAGGCTAGAATATAACAATCATTTCTGAAAACAACTTTAAAAATCTGTCAAATTATTCTTTAAGGTTTTGTCTATTTTTTTCATGGTGGCCGTCTTGGCTATTGAGTTGACCTAATTTTAATAAAGTATCGAAAAGTGACGTTGGCAAAAAATGGCCAAACACTTTTTAATGCGAAGTCTTTTAAATAAAATGCTGATGATACCAATACTGCCCAAAGCTCACTTTGAGCCTTCAGCTGAGGAGAACTAAAAAGGAAGATGACTGTACCACTAGACCAATGATGTAGTCCCAACGACCACCAGTTACTTTTGGCTCCACAATCTTGATTACTGATGTTGATTTCATTTCTTCTGCAGTCTGGAAAACAGAGCAAAGTTTAACTTCAGTACATTTTTAAGAGACATGCATTTTTACAGTGGTTTGACATAACTGTACCTCTATCTGTTTGGAGATATGATGTTTGATAACATGGAAACAGAAAGTGATATTCGAGGGGTCAGCACAAAACTATTGTAACTACATATGAATAAAGAATGAGATACAATAGTTTTGCACTGAACCCTCATATTGCAGTCTACAGTGGAATTATAGTAACTCAGAACATTTTGCATTTTATTTAATTTTAATCACAACCAAAATTTATCAACCATTCAATTATACGGGCACCACAGCCTAATGTCGTATGGGTATTTTCTTCAATAGCCTCTAAAGGCAATCGTGAAAACTCAGCCACGGGCACCACAGCCGAATGTCGTATGGGTATTTTCTTCAATAGCCTCTAACAATCGTGAAAACTCAGCCACGGACATCACAGCCTAATGTCGTATGGGTATTTTCTTCAAGAGCCTCTAAAGGCAATCGTGAAAACTCAGCCAATCAAGTCATTCTTCGGGATCAGGCCTCGTGTGTATTTCGATGGATCGGTATGTTCAACATCTTGACTTTTTGTTAGCCGAAAGACAACGGGACAGAAACCAATGCACAGTAGCTATATAAGCAATATGGTCATAAGCCATACGTGTTAATGTATGGTTAAGGTGCATGTTTGTTATTTACATCACAGATAAAGTTTTTAGCATTGATTTTATGTAAATAAACTATAGATGGAGCAATGGCTAAATGACATTTGCAAAACTTTGATGATTACTGATTTTGAATGCAAATTCCATTTGTGAGGAATCTAAGGCATGCCATGCTGGTATGATGTAACCAATATGGAGACCTTCTAGCTATATTTGAGATATGCTCTGAAGAATTGATCGAGATATTGCAAATGATATAAAGGTTAGAAGCAGTGAGATATGATGTTTTGAGTGGCAACTCAGTCTGACAACCTAAAGCCGCAGCTATGTTAGTTGAGTAAATATGAATTAATAAAGGCGGAAAATGAGTATTAAAACATAAAATGAAACAGTTGAAAAACTTAGGGAATTATGCAATCCAATCAACAGAACTAAATACTTCCCAAAACTAATTTGTTTGGTGTTTAACGTAATTCTTAACACATTTTAGGCTATGTATGCTGGTAGATTTTTTGTGGCGGAGGCAAACCACCCATTTATTCCTGGGTAGAACTAGTACTGTATACCTCACTCTATCCGTAAGAATCTACACTTTCTCACTTACAAGTCGAGCTGCCAGTGGGTGTCCAACCGGCAGCGGTGAGAGGCAAGAAGGTTTACAAAGCAACATCGTCAACACCTTGACCACTAAGTCGCTTAATAAATAGTTCAATTTCATATTAGCAAAAGATCATGTAAACAAATTTTGTGTCCCATCACCACTACGCTTATGCATAAAATGGGTAGCTGGCAGAGAAGTTAAGTTTCAAATGTGTTGTTGCAATTAATGCCCTTGGGACAACGGGTGATTTGATGCAAATCTGACGGTAAATATTATACATTAAAATTCTGTTAAGTCGGAAAATAACTGGAACTACCACTGAAGGTGATAAATACCCCCACTTAAATTCTTAAGTCAAGCAAAGGGCCTAATTCTGTAATAACATTATCAATCAACAATGTGTGATGTAGAGGGCTTTAAGCAGTATAACATAATTTCAAGCATTCTTGTTCAATTCTAACCCATATACCTACATTTTCCAGAGAGCTATCCAGATTGTCGTGTTCAGTATTGTCAGTAGCATTATCATTAAGCCACTGGGATGCCTCATCCACCAGTGTAAACACCATGGCCATACCAACATTATCTGTCGCCTGAAAGTATATGTGAAATGCATTGACAAACATTACACAACTACCATTATTGAATATTTACAACAAAGAAACAAAATGTTGCGATGAAATTCAATAGCAGGATTAAACTTCAAACTCAAACTTAAAGTACACTTGCGGGTAAGACAAACCATTTCCCAAATGAACTACACGGGACAATTATATGATGCAAAACATATTGTAATCAGACCCTAATGTGCTAATGGATATCCCATGAGAAACAGAAATTTAAATTGTACTGTAGTGTGGTCCCATGCAGCATTGTTTACAAACAATTAATAAAATCTTTTTTTTTTCTTTTTTTAAATTAACAAATTTATTATACATACTTATTTGGGTATACGCTCATGTATACATCTCACTGAATGGAAGTCAGGCAGTTATTTGTTTATGCTCAACATGGACAGTGTCCCTTTAAGCCTAGAGTAAAGTGATCGCGAGTCAGACACCCTTTGTAAAGAATGACAGATATCCGACTTCAAACGATAATTAATTCTGGTTTCAGTTTAAATCAATATGGCATTATCTCCCGGGAGTATCCCACTTGTTTACACGTGTTTTGCAAGTAGAAATTGCATGTTATAAGGCAAAAGAGTACCCTACCGCATGAATGATATGAAGTCGGACAATTCTGATCATGAGTTGGACACTGGGTTTGAGTGAGAATATAGAAGAATGGGTCAGTTTGTTTTGATGGTACAAATGGATGATCATTCTGTTTTCTTCTAATTTTATATTAAATTTCATCGAACATGTGACACATGATGAAACTATATGACAATATTGCTCACTTGATTCGAATGTCCGACTCAGTCCGACTCAATATCAAGGCAAAACAAGTTTTCATATACCTCCTTTGCAATCATATTGGAAACCAACAATATTGTTTATGAAGTTTTGCTGGGTTCCAGTGGTTACAATGAACGTTAATCTGGTTCCCTGTTGCTACTGTTTGCACTTCATGTGCGTTTGTGGTAATGTAAAAACAGTATGAAATCGGGCAAAATCGTCCGACTCAAACATTTGGATCTTTTGGTATGTTGGCAAGTTTAAACAAAATTATTTCTGAATAAATGGTGAAGGAAGGGGCATGGGGGATGGGGGAGGGTATTAGGGGAAGGGAATTTATTAGGGATTATACTGTATGTATATTGCTGATGTGCCCTTCTGCTTGTCAATATGTAATTTTTATCATTTTCAATAAATTATAGAAATGACTTCTGACAAACTTGACATTTGGTTACACATACATGCCAGATAAATATTCTGAGGAAGATCCCTGAGGAGTCTGGGAAAAATAAATACCCGACAAACTGATAGACGATATGCCAAGAAGCTTGGTTATCAAACACAATATGACATAATGCAATAATTAAAATTGTCTCAAAACAAATTCAAAGAAGAAGTTAAAAGTGGAGTTAACGTTTGAACCCTCTTGAGATGTTTTAGATTTGCTATATAAGTAAATTATTGTATTCCTTGACACATAATAACTCAGATGATGTTATATAATGCCCATTTTCAAAACTGGTAGATATTCCCAAATGGAATATAGTAGATTAATACAGAATATTACATCAGTGCCCTTTGCTATTAAGTATATAATTGCAAGTTTTTGAAAACAAAGGATGGTGAGGCTCAGCCCAGATAATCTACATTTTCGTGTCGAGCCAGATCAATTTTGGATTTTCTATATAGTATACTAGTTTAGTGCTGACTGTATGAACATATGGACAATACTTTACTATAATGCATACATGCATATAATAAAATACAATGACAAATGAAAATTCATTAACAAGATACAAACAAGAAATGACACAGTAAGTGACAAATACCCCTGAAGTGACCATTGACCTCTAAGTGTGACCTTGACCTTGAAACCACGGACCTGGATTTTGTGCGTGACACATCGTCTAGTTGTGGTGAGGACTGGTGCCAAGTTATTTGAAAATCCGTCCAGGAATGTCAGAGTTATTGACCGGACATGATTTGAATTTTGACCTCTAAGTGTGACCTTGACCTTGGAGCCACGGACCTGGATTTTGTGCGCGACATTTCATCTTGTTGTGGTGAGCACTTGTGCCAAGTTATTGGAAAATCCCTCCAGGAATGCCAGAGTTATTGACCGGACACAATTTGACCTTTGACCTCTAAGTGTGACCTTGACCTCAGAGCCAGGGACCTGGATTTTGTGCGCATCACGTCTTGTGGTGAGCACTTGTGCCAAGTTATTTGAAAATCCGTCCAGGAATGCCAGAGTTATTGACCGGACACAATTTGACCTTTGACCTCTAAGTGTGACCTTGACCTTGGGGTCATAGACCTGAATCTTGTGCTCGACACATCGTCTTATTGTGGTGAGCACTTTCGCCAAGTTATTTGAAAATCCGTCCAGGAATGCTAGAGTTATTGACCGGACACGATTTGAACTTTAACCTATGTGACCTTGACCTTGGAGCCACGGACCTGGATTTTGTGCGCGACATGTCGTGTTGTTGTGGTGAGCATTTTTGCCAAGTTATTTGAAAATCCATCCAGGAATGCCAGAGTTATTGATCGGACAGGATTTGACCTTTGACCTTTAAGTGGGACCTTGATCTTGGAGCCATGGACCTGGGTTTTGAGCGCGACATGTCGTCTTGTTGTGGTGAGCACTTGTGCCAAGTTATTTGAAAATCTGTCCATGAATGAGTTATTAACCGGACACGAAAGCAGTTTATATTGACCTTTGACCTCTAAGTGTGACCTTGACCTTGGAGGCATGGACCTGGGTTTTGTGCGTGACATATAGTCTTGTTGTGGTGAGCAATTGTGCCAAGTTATTTGAAAATCCGTCCATTATTGTCAGAGTTATTAACCGGACATGATTTTACAGACGAACGAAGGGACTGACAGACGGACAGCGCGACTACTATAGTCGCGGGGCATAAAAAGACAGCAGGATAATTGTATGTATAGAGATTTGCAAAATCTGAAATACCCTATTATATTCCCATGGGATAATGACAGGCTGTGAGTCTGTGACATACTGAAATATGCTCAAATCCAGTTAATTTAATGTTTATTGTGCTTGATATTTTTAAGTAGAATCCCTCTGCGGCAGGTGCGCACATCCACAGAGCTGTCGTGGCGCAGTCGGTAGCACAACGGTTTTGAAACCGGAGGCCCCATAGGAATCTATTCCATAATAAGAGTAGGGCACGGTTCCCCGATTCCTATGTATCCTTCCCCTCTCTCTGGGGCACCCCTAAATAACCTATACTGTGTTGATGAGCCGTTAAATAACATTCAATTCAATTACATCCACAGAGGGACTCAAATTAAAATGATTTATTTTCTTTCCACCAACCCTTGACCATTCCTGATGTTTTACAAGCTTTTCTGAAGAGCATGATTTTCAGGTTTAAACCAATAATACTAGATTAAGTTTTCAATCTATGTTACCACATTTTCCAGATGTTTCACTAGTTCTGCACACTGATTGGCTGGCAAAATGTTGGACCTCATGGGCACCTCTATGCCTGGTACATCATTGGGGTACTCCGCAGGGAATGTTACTTTCAACTGTACCCTGTCTGAACAGAAATAATTCACCCATTAATGGAACAATCACTGAGGAAACATGGTACATGGCTACATAAGATCTTTCCTTTCGGAAAAAAGACTTAAACAACACATAACACAGCAAATAGTATTCCTGCAAAGTTTCATTATTGACAGAGTACTTAGGATGCAAAATTTTGCAATTTACAGTACTGAACTGGCTCAATTTTTCAAAGAGGAACTTAAACATTTATGAATTTCTTGTTACAACATGTACTGTGATTAAAATGTCTACAACATCACAGTTGTGTCCTTTCTCTAACTGCAATTTTTTTTTTTTTACAAAACATCTTGGGATTTTCTTGGAATATATATGGAATTAAGTGTGGAGTATATACAATATATAGCGCCCGTTTCTTTCAGTATATTTACATTCAGTTGATTCTTTATGTTGAAAAAAATAGCGTTAATTTTGAATAAACTTCATTTTTAAATGAGATGCATACACTGGATGCTCACACTCCAGGAACGCGCTACGCATGTGTCCAAGTGTCTCAACAGAAAATGGCCTATGAAACAAAAATCGGATGAAAAACATGAGAGGAGTTGAGCGGACAAGATTTAGAATAAACTAGAGTTATCACTGAAAGTGATTAATACCCCCACAATACCGCCTTGTCACATAAACATGGCAATCACAAGAAAACAATGGTCTAGTTTAAACATATTTATTTCCAATAAATGTATATGGAAATGGGGTCGGGCCACAAGTTATTACAACATTAGAAATCCGGCCCTCCCGCTACAAAATATTCATACAATTTAGACAATGGCAAACAAATGATTTAAACCACAAAATATGAAATAAACAGGAAAAAATAATAAGAGAGAGAGGGGGAAAGGAGAGGAGAAGAGGAGAGGAGAAGAGAGAGAGTTTTCAATATTGTTAGTGATCAGGGAAGAAGACTAACAACAATTTGCGTGTTATAAGTGTAATAAAAAGAGACATGGTCATGAAGAGGATGCATTATAGATTGTTTAAATTTAATACAAACCCAAATTAGCAGGTTCCTCAGAGTTGACTGTAGCATTTTTTTGGCAAATCCTAAAAAGGGGCCATAACTCCATCAAAAATTAGTGGTTTGTAACCAAAGTCGAACTTGACCTGTATTTTATAGTCTTAAACCCGTGTACCAAAAATTATTTAAATCCGTCGACCCTTTCATGAGTTATCGTCCGGACACCGATTTTTGGGCAAATTCTAAGTTGAAAAGGCGCCATAACTCCATCAAAAATTGGTGGTTTGTAACCAAAGTCGAACTTGACCTGTATTTTATGATCTTAAACCCGTGTACCAAAAATTATTTGAATCCATCGACCCTTTCATGAGTTATCGTCCGGACACCGTTTTTTTGGCAAATTCTAAGTTGAAAAGGGACCATAACTCCGTCAAAAATTGGTGGTTTGTAACCAAAGTCGAACTTGACCTGTATTTTAAGGTCTTAAACCCGTGTACCAAAAATTATTTAAATCCGTCGACCCTTTCATGAGTTATCGTCCGGACACCGTAAAAAGCAACAGACCGACCGACTAACGGACGGACAGACCGACCGACGGACCGACAAGCTCACTCCTATATACCCCACTAAACTTCGCTTGTGGGGGTATAAAGAACTTCAATGGAGTTATGGGACTTTGAAGTTTTGTGATTCTAAATACTGTCCGCTCAACTCCTCCTATGCTTTTCATCCGGTTTTCATGACACTTCACAGGAAGTATCAGTATGATGTCTAGTAGCGTATATTGTCAGGACATTCCAGTTGAATGATTTTTGGCAAAGTTTTGGGACTTTGAAGTTTTTTATGCTAAATGTTGTCTGCTCAACTCCTCCTACGTTTTTCATCCAATTTTCATGAAACTTGATAGGAAGTATCAGTATCAGTCTAGTAGCATTTGTTATCAGGACGTTCGGGTTGAATGATTTTTGGCGGAGTTAGTCACATTGAAGTTTTTTTATTCTAAATCTTGTCCGCTCTTGTCTGCTCAACTCCTCCTACATTTTTCATCCTATTTTCATCAAACTTCACATGAAGTATCAGTATGATATCTACTAGCGCAAAGTGTCAGGACGTTCCGGTTGAATAAATTTTGGGGAAGTTTCGGGACTTTGAAGTTTTTTTAATCTAAAGCTTGTCCGCTTAACTCCGCCTACATTTTTCATCCGATTTTCATGAAACTTTATAGGAAGTATCAGTAAGATTAATTTTCTAGCAGCGCAAATTCGCAGGATCTTCCTTTTGAATAAATTTTGCCAGAGTCAAGGGACTTTGAAGTTTTTTAAATCAAAAGCTTGTCTGCTCAACTCTCCTACATGATACTTAATAGGAAGTATCACTATGATGTCTTGTAGAGCACATTGTCAGGATATTCCAGTTGAATGATTTTTGGCGGAGTTATGGGACTCTGAAGTTTTTCCAAATGTAAATCATTTCCGCTCAACTCAGCCTACATTTTTCATCTGATTTTCATGAAACTTGTTTGAAAGAATATCTAGTGGCGCATATTGTCAAGCCGTTCATGTTAAAAAACGGGATTTTGCAATTTAAAAAAAGAGGAAGCTTGGCGCCTCAACTCCTCCTATATTTTTTTATCTGATTGATTTTCACATGTGTACCTTTATTTGGGGAGCATCCATCGGTTATTGTATTTCACATGTGTATCTTTATTCGGGGAGCATCCATTGGTTATTGTATTTCACATGTGTACATTTATTCAGGCAGCATCCATTGGTTATTGTATTTCACATGCGTACCTTTATTCAGGGAGCATCCATTGGTTATTGTATTTCACAGGTGTACCTTTATTCAAGGAGCATCCATTGGTTATTGTATTTCACATGCGTACCTTTATTCAGGGAGCATCCATTGGTTATTGTATTTCACATGTGTACATTTATTCAGGCAGCATCCGTCAGTTATTGTATTTCACATGTGTACCTTTATTCAGGGAGCATCCATTGGTTATTGTATTTCACATGTGCACATTTATTCAGGGAGAATCAATTGGTTATTGTATTTTTTATGCGTACCTTTATTCAGGGAGCATCCATTGGTTATTGTATTCACATGTGTACATTTATTCAGGGAGCATCCATTGGTTATTGTATTTCACATGTGTACCTTTATTTAGGGAGCATCCATTGGTAATTGTATTTCACATGTGTACAATTTTTCCGGCATTATCCATTGGTTATTGTATTTCACATGGCATTGCGTACCTTTATTCAGGGAGCATCCATTGGTTATTGTATTTCACATGCGTACATTTATTCAGGCAGCATCCATTGGTTATTGTATTTACATGCGTATCTTTATTCAGAGAGCATTCATTGGTTATTGTATTTTACAAGTGTACATTTATTCAGGCAGCATCCATTGGTTATTGTATTTCACATGCGTAACTTTATTCAGGGAGCATCCATTGGTTATTGTATTTCACATGCGTACATTTATTCAGGCAGCATCCATTGGTTATTGTATTCACATGTGTACCTTTATTTAGAGAGCATTCATTGGTTATTGTATTTCACAAATGTACCTTTATTCAGGGAGCATCCATTGGTTATTGTATTTCACAAGTGTACATTTATTCAGGGAGCATCCATTGGTTATTGTATTTCACATGTGTACATTTATTCAGGTAGCATCCATTGGTTAACTTATTGTATTTCACATGCGTACCTTTATTCAGGGAGCATCCATTGATTATTGTATTTCACATGTGTACCTTTATTCAGGGAGCATCCATTGGTTATTGTATTTCACATGTGTACATTTATTCAGGGAGCATCCATTGGTTATTGTATTTCACATGCGTACCTTTATTCAGGGAGCACCCATTTGTTAATGTATTTCACATGTGTACATTTATTCAGGGAGCATCCATTGGTTATTGTTTTTTATATGTGTACATTTATTCAGGCAGCATCCATTGGTTGTTGTATTTCACATGTGTACCTTTATTCAGGCAGCATCCATTGGTTATTGTATTTCACATGTGTACATTTATTCAGGGAGCATCCATTGGTTATTGTATTTCACATGATAACCTTTATTCAGGGAGCAGCCATTGGTTATTGTATTTCACATGTGTACCTTTATTCAGGGAGCATCCATTGGTTATTGTATTTCACACGTGTACATTTATTCAGGCAGCATCCATTGGTAATTGTATTTCACATGCGTACCTTTATTCAGGGAGCATCCATTGGTTATTGTATTTCACATGTGTACATTTATTCAGGTAGCATCCATTGGTTATTGTATTTCACATGCGTACATTTATTCAGGGAGCATCCATTGGTTATTGTATTTCATATGTGTACCTTTATTCAGGGAGCATCCATTGGTTATTGTATTTCACATGCGTACCTTTATTCAGGGAGCATCCATTGGTTATTGTATTTCACATGTGTATAGTTATTCAGGAAGCATCCATTGGTTATTGTATTTCACATGTGTACCTTTATTCAGGGAGCACCCATTGGTTATTGTATTTCACATGTGTACCTTTATTCAGGGAGCATCCATTGGTTATTGTATTTCACATGTGTACATTTATTCAGGGAGCATCAATTGGTTATTGTATTTTTTATGCATTGGTTATTGTATTTTTTATGCATACCTTTATTCAGGGAGCATCCATTGGTTATTGTATTCACATGTGTACATTTATTCAGGGAGCATCCATTGGTTATTGTATTTCACATGCTTACCTTTATTCAGGGAGCATTCATTGGTTATTGTATTTCACATGTGTACATTTATTCAGGCAGCATCCATTGGTTATTGTATTTCACATGCGTACCTTTATTCAGGCAGCATCCATTGGTTATTGTATTTCACATGCGTACATTTATTCAGGCAGCATCCATTGGTTATTGTATTCACATGCGTACCTTTATTCAGGGAGCATCCATTGGTTATTGTATTTCACATGTGTACCTTTATTAAGGGTGCATCCATTGGTTATTGTATTTGACATGTGTACATTTATTCAGGCAGCATCCATTGGTTATTGTATTTCGCATGCGTACCTTTATTCAGGGAGCACCCATTTGTTATTGTATTTGACATGTGTACCTTTTATACAGGGAGCTTCCATTGGTTATTGTATTTTACATGTGTACCTTTATTCATGGAGCATCCATTGGTTATTGTATTTCACATGTGTACATTTATTCAGGGAGCATCAATTGGTTATTGTATTTTTTATGCGTACCTTTATTCAGGGAGCATCCATTGGTTATTGTATTCACATGTGTACATTTATTCAGGGAGTATCCATTGGTTATTGTATTTCACATGCGTACCTTTATTCAGGGAGCATTCATTGGTTATTGTATTTCACATGTGTACATTTATTCAGGCAGCATCCATTGGTTATTGTATTTCACATGCGTACCTTAATTCAGGGAGCATCCATTGGTTATTGTATTTCACATGCATACATTTATTCAAGCAGCATCCATTGGTTATTGTATTTCACATGCGTACCTTTATTCAGGGAGCATCAATTGGTTTTTGTATTTCACATGTGTACCTTTATTCAGGGAGCATCCATTGGTTATTGTATTTCACATGTGTACATTTATTCAGGCAGCATCCATCGGTTATTGTATTTCACATGTGTACCTTTATTCAGGGAGCATCCATTGGTTATAGTATTTCACATTTGTACATTTTTTCAGGGAGCATCCATTGGTTATTGTATTTCACATGCGTACCTTTATTCAGGGAGCATCCATTGGTTATTGTATTCACATTTGTACATTTATTCAGGGAGCATCCATTGGTTATTGTATTTCACATGCGTACCTTTATTCAGGGAGCATCCATTGGTTATTGTATTCACATTTGTACATTTATTCAGGGAGCATCCATTGGTTATTGTATTTCACATGTGTACCTTTATTCAGGGAGCATCCATTGGTTATTGTAGTTCACATGTGTATATTTATTCAGGGAGCATCCATTTGTTATTGTATTTCACATGCATACCTTTATTCAGGGAGCATCCATCGGTTATTGTTTTTCACATGTTTATCTTTATTTGGGGAGCATCCATCTGTTCTACACATTTCTTGTTATTTATTGGCGCTTTAAACCAGAGAATATCATTATTTGTCAACTTGAGTTGGACAACTAGACCCCAAGGAAAGCCTGATGTACCCTCTTAGGTATAGCACACGTATTTGTTAGGATATAACACCTGTTTTCGTTAGGATATAACACATGTATATTTTAGGATATAATGCATGTATTTGTTAGGATATAATGCATGTATTTGTTAGGATATATCACATGTATTTGTTGGGATATAACACCTGTATTTGTTAGGATATAACACGTGTATTTGTTGTGATATAACATGTGTATTTGTTGTGATATAGCACAGGTATTTGTAGGGACATAGCATGTGTATTTGTTGGGATATAACACAGTAGTTGTTGGGATATAACACATATATTTATAAGGATATAACACCTGTGTTTGTTAGGATATAACACATGTAGTTGTTGTGATATAACACATGTAGTTGTTGGGATATAACACATGTATTTGTTAGGATATAAAACATGTATTTGTAAGGATATAACACCTGTATTTGTTAGGATATAACACATGTATTTGTTAGGATATAAAACATGTAAAAGTTGTGATATAGCATATGTATTTATTAGGATATAACACATGTATTTGTTAGGATATAACTCATGTATCTGTAAGGATATAACATGTGTATTTGTTAGGAATTAGCACATGTATTTGTAAGGATATAACACCTGTATTTGTTAGGATATAACACAAGTATTTGTTGGGAAATAACACATGTATCTGTAAGGATAAAACACATGTATTTTTTAGGATGTAACACATGTAGTTGTTGTGATATAGCACATGTATCTGTAAGGATAAAACACATGTATTTTTTAGGATGTAACACATGTAGTTGTTGTGATATAGCACATGTATCTGTAAGGATATAACACATGTATTTTTTAGGATGTAACACATGTAGTTGTTGTGATATAGCACATGTATCTGTAAGGATAAAACACATGTATTTTTTAGGATGTAACACATGTAGTTGTTGTGATATAGCACATGTATCTGTAAGGATAAAACACATGTATTTTTTAGGATGTAACACATGTAGTTGTTGTGATATAACACATGTATTAGTTAGGATATAACACATGTTATTGTTAGCATATAGCACATGTATATGTAAGGATATAACACATGTATTAGTTAGGATATAACACATGTATTTGGGAAAAACACATCTATTTGTTAGAATATAGCACATGTATTTATTACGATATAACACATGTATTTGTTAGGATATAACACCTGTATTTGTTAGGATATAGCACATGTATCTGTAAGGATATAATACATGTATTAGTTAGGATATAACACATGTATTTGGGGAAAACACAACTATTTGTTAGAATATAGCACATGTTTTTATTAGGATATAGCGCATGTATTTGTTAGAATTTAACACATGTATTTTTAAAGATATAACACGTGTATTTGTTATGATATAGCACATGAATTTGTTGTGATAAAACACATGTATTTTACAGGATGTAGCACATGTATTTGTTGTGATATAACACATGTATTTGTTAGGATATAACACATGTATTTGTTAGAATATAGCACATGTATTTATTTAGTTATAGCACATGTATTTGTTAGAATATAACACATGTATTTGTAAGGATATAACACATGTATTTGTTGTGATATAACACATGTATTTGCCAGGATATAGCACATGTATTTGTTGGGATATAACACATGTATTTGTTAGAATATAGCACATGTATTTATTTGGTTATAGCACATGTATTTGTAAGGATATAACACCTGTACATATTTGATAGGATATAGGACATGTATTTGTTGGGATATAACATGTATTTGGCAGGATATAACGCATGTATTTGTTGGAATATAACACATGTATTTATTAGTTGCAGAACTGCAAATCAGAGGAAATGTTTTTACCTGTAAAAGTGTCACATCGTGGCAACTTAACCATAAAACATGGTGGGTTTCTTGATATTTCTGGAACAAAAACACAAAACAAAATGAAACGATGTAAGTGATAATGAAATGATGCTCACATTAGGTGTGTGAGCACTCACTAACCCCAAAAACAAGGGGATTGCTGGGACCCCCAAACAAAATTAAGTACAAAGTTTCATGAAGTTGTCAGACAGTGTGTGGAAACAATATGACATTGCATCAGCACACAGGCGGACAAAGAAGGGCATTTATTTGAGACCTTAAAAAAAGGTATATTTTCGGCAAACTTCACTTTCCAGTAGCCTGACTTGAGGTCTAGATTAGAAATATCCCACGATCCCCACCCTCTCTGCATTTTATAGACATGATAATTATGAATAAGAATAAAAAATGTTGTTGGTCACATATAAACGCCCCACTTTTGTAAAATACAACATCCCCAGGGGCATTTAAGGATATACGGTACATTATTTTTTCGAAAAATGACCTATACATACAATTATGATAAAATCCTTTATTCATTAGCTGGCTTAAACTCATAAACATGGTGACAATATGCACAACTAGGGTTGGTACTAATCATTTGCATAGATTCGTTGAAATCCGGCCAAGGGTTAAGGAGAACTAGTCTGGACAAAGTTTGTGTATTAAAACCTTTAAAGGGCCATAACTCCGTCAAAAATCACAACTGGAACACGGCCATGTTATGCACAACTAGGCGTGGTACTGATCATTCCTACAAAGTTTCGCTGAAATCCGGCCATGGGTTCAGGAGAACTAGTACGGATGGACGGACGGACAGATGACGGACGGACGGATCACGGACGGACGGACGGACGGTCCAAAAACAATATGTCTCCCCTCCACAAAATGGGATAGACATAAAAACATTAGTTTGATAACAGAATTGTTTCATTTTTTGCATCCAAGTAGATATTGATATAATGTAGGATTTAAGACCATGTCATTTGTGACTATTTTTGGTTCTCAAGAAAATCGAGGTATGGATAACTCTGAGTAGAATTTATCCAGTCCTTTTGTTACAGAAGAAATAAGATTGTTGTTTTTAAATACTGGTAGTGGAATTCATATTTAAAAGTACATATTGAGCTAACTTTTTAATGGTCCATACACATCTGCTTTTTGAAGTAAAAAGATGAATGAGGATAGATATGTATATATGTAATTGAAAATTAGTCATTGTTTTTTAATAAGATTCATTTTATGCATAAAAACTGTGAACTTTTGCAATGACTTTATTTCTCCTCTTTTCAGTGAATTTTTTGAGTCAGAAACATGTCTTCTTTAAAGACATCTAGTAAAGACATCTAGTGTAACAACAAGCGCGGCGATAATGGTACCTAAGAAGCTTTAAATATCAATTTAAAAAAAAAAAATCCCAGCACATCCTACATCCTTCCCCAGCCTACATCATGATTATAATTATTATACATCATCACAGTATGTCCCCAAAATTAATCTCCCAATTTTGTGAGTTGCCTACTTGCCATTTACATGGTGCCAAAATGTATCAAAATAAATGCAAACATCTCTTTGATGGGGATCAATATACCAATTTACTTGGTGCCAAAATGTTTCAAAATAAATGCAAACATCTCTTTGATGGGGATTAATATACCAATAATCGGTCGTTAACGAAACTGGTGATGCCACACGCTTTAATTGCACTTCAGTTGAATTCCATTTGCTAAGTATGTTACTTTGAAGTAATGTGCCTCCCATGAATTTTTAATTCAATGCTCATTTAGAAATTAGTGAAATGTTCAGAGTATAATCAGTCAAAATCAGTTAAACTGCTAAATTATTGAAACAATAAAAATAATAAAACAATGACTAAGCAAAGAAATCACTGCAAATGAAAAACAAGAGGTCAATGACCTTCAAGCTCTACTGATAGATTTTGATAGCTTGATCAGCATTCCTGTGAAGTTTCATAAAAAGCTGTCAAGTAGTTTCAGAGGAGTAGTCGCTACCAGTTTTTACAATATAACTCTATGTAAACAAAGATGGCCACTGGCAGCCATGTTTAATGTTGAATCAAAATATTTTTCAACCAGGACCAACATCACGTCATTGCTGATCAGTTTAGAAAAAGTCCCATATCAATATCACTTATAGTTTTCAAGAAGTAGGTGCTACAAACTTGTGTTTTTTTTTAATCTATTTTTAGCCATGGCGGCCATCTTGAAATTATGGCCGACCTGAAATTTGCTAGGATCAACTAGACATTAAGTACAACATTCCTGAGAAGTTTCATGAAAATCTGTAAAGTAGTTTCAGAGAAGTAGTCGCTACAACATTTTTTACTATATCATAACTCTTGTAAACAAAGATGACTGCTGGCAGCCATGTTTAACATTGAATCAAAATGATTTTCAACAAGGACCAACATCATGTCATGCTGATCATTTTAGAAAAAGTCCTATATCAAAATCACTTAGTCGCTACAAATTTGATTTTTTAAAAACCTATTTTTAACCGTGGTGGCCATCTTGAATTCCCGGCCAACCTGAAATTTTGCTATGATCATCGAGAGTAACATTCCTGTGAAGTTTCATGTAAATCCGTCAAGTAGTTTCAGAGAAGTAGTTGCTACAAGTTTTTATTATATAACTGTATGTAAACAAAGATGGCCACTGGCGGCCATGTTTATCGTCGAATCAAAATAATTTTCAACAAGGATCAACAACATGTCATGCTGATCATTTTAGAAAAAGTCCCCAAATCAATATCACTTAAAGTTTTCAAGAAGTAGTCGCTACAAACTTGTTTTTCAAAAATCTATTTTTAGCCGTGGCGGCCATCTTAAATTTCTGGCCAACCTGAAATTTTGCTAGGATCAATTAGACACCAAGAGCAACATTCCTGTGAAGTTTCATGAAAATCCGTCAAGTAGTTTCAGAGAAGTAGTCGCTACAAGTTTTTATTATATAACTCTATGTAAACAAAGATGGCCGCTGGCAGCCATGTTTAACGTCAAATCAAAACAATTTTCGACAAGGACCAACATCATGTCATGCTGATCATTTTAGAAAAAGTCCCATATCAATATCACTTATAGTTTCAAGAAGTAGGCGCTACAAACTTGTTTTTTAAAACTCTATTTTAAGCTTTGGTGGCCATCTTGGATTTCCAATCAATGTGAAGTTTCATGAAAATCCATCCAGTAGTTTCAGAGGAGTAGTCGCCACTAAAAAGTTTACGGACGGACACTGCACCACGGCATAAGCTCTGCTGATCTTTGATCAGTAGAGCTAGCAAGCACAAACATTTATACATTTTACATCTGTATATTTGTTTTTAATCAATTTGCAGTGCTGTTCTTTGCTTTAAAATGTATTTTGTCAATATGCCATAATATTATATGGTAAACAGGCACGATGACGTCATCGTTCCAAGATGGCCGCCTCCATTTATGTTCTTTGCAAATTTTCAATAGGTCATATCTCCTTTATTTTTCATGGCATTTTGATAATTCTTCCAGCTTTTTTCAAGTTTTTCAGAGCCCTTTTAAATAAATTGTGTTTGAAAATAGTGTATCAACCCCTTTAAAGTTAAGTGCAATTATAACCCCAGTTTAATTCAACAAATTCTCTAGTTTTCCAGTGAATTATTTTGCCATTAGCAAAACCAAAGGAACAACAACATTCAGTTAATTTCGAGAAATATATAGAGATTATTTAATTGCTGGGATCGATTATAGGGAAATCCTTCACGAGTGGTTCTTTTCACGAACGAGCACACGCGAGTGAGTGAAAAAACAAAGCACGCCTACCATCAAGTGAAGGATTACCCAATAATCGATCCCAGCAGTTAAATAATCTATTTATTACATTTTAAATTACATTTTTCAAACAAATATTCGCTTTATTGAACGTTATCAGCTGATGAAGTCAACGTCAGCAACACTTTGTTGACGTCACGCCTCAACGTCGCAACGTTAGTTATTATTGTGTTCTGAGTTAGCAACGTTAGTTATTGTGTTCTGAGTAAGTTATTAATATTTAGCGATTATGAATATTCTTGCACAGAGAAATCCCGATCTTACACGCATAGAAATGTAATAAAATGCCATATTCTAAATTACTAAATATGGTAAACTGATAAATATCATTCAAAGAACATGTGGACCTGTATCGCTCTACTGGCTAAAGAGGTCATGACAGTTTTGAGTTGAGAGAGGACCATGCAAGGATGTTTGAGCTGAGAGAGGACCATGCAAGGATGTTTGAGCTGAGAGAGGACCATTAAAGGATGTTTGAGCTGAAAGAGGACCATGCAAGGATGCTTCATGTAACGTTTCGTCAAATTCTATCTAGCAGTTCATGAGAAGGACATTTAAAGATGTTTCTATTTTTAGTAACACCAGCCATATTTGTTCACGGATCGGGACAATTTATAATAATCTGAGAGAGGAGCATTCAATGATGCTTCCTGTGAAGTTTCTTCAATTCTATATAGCAGTTTATGAGAAGAAGTTGTTTAAATATGTTTCTGTTTTTAGTAACGGTGACCATATTTGTTGATGGAATGGGACAATTTGTATAAATCTGGGAGAGGACCACGCAAGCACTCTTTCTGTGAGGTTTCGTCAATTTCTACCCAACAGGTCATGGGAAGAAGCTGTTCAGAAATGTTTCTATTTTCAGTAACGGCAGCCATATTCATTGACGGATCGAGACAATATGTATAAGTCTGAGGGAGGACCATGCGAGGATTCTTCCTGTGAAGTTTCATCAAATTCTACCCAACAGTTCATGAGAAGAAGTCATTTAAAGATTTTTCTATTTTTAGTAACAGCGGCCATATTTGTTGACGGGATGATTTGTATAAATCTGAGAGAGGACCATGCAAGGTTCTTCTGTGAAGTTTCGTTAAATTCTACCCAACAGTTCATGAGAAGAAGTTGTTTAAATATTTTCTATTTTTAGTAACAGCAGCCATATTTGTTGACGGATCGGGATGATTTGTATTGCTTCCTGTTAAGTTACGTCAAATTCTACCCAATAGTTCATGAGAAGAAGTTGTTTAAAGATTTTTCTATTTTTAGTAGCGGTGGCCATATTTGTTGATCGATCGGACAATTCGAATAAATCTGAGAGAGGACCACACAAGGATGCTTCCTGAGAAGTTTCGTCAAATTCAACCCAGCAGTTTACAAGAAGAAGTTGCTTATATATGTATATTTGTCTATTTTTAGTAACAGTGGCCATACTTGTAATAAACATAATATGTATAAATTTGAGAATCATGCAAGGAAGTTTTATCAAATTCTACCCAGCAAAATTAAACAAACAGACGGAAAACTTGCCATCCCGTCATAAGCTCTGCTGGACGTAAAGCTAAAAATCACTGCAAATTTACTGGTCATATAATGCATTACACTTTAGTATACTTGTTTTTTATACAGTTTCTGTTATTTTTTACCTATGAATCAGTAAATTATCATACTATTAAATACTCCATATATATCAGGAGCGTAGCTACCTGTACACTGCATATACATTGTCCCAAATATTGAAAAAAATTAAAAAGTCTAAAAATGCAATAAAAACAAGAGATAGTGGGGGTCAGGTAACTTCTTCATATAGCTCACTTTTTCTTTTTTTCCCCTAGAAAAACAAATATAAATTTCAGAGACAAAACCAGCCTCATTTTGTTGTGGATGTTGCTGTGCCTCCAGATTGCACCACAGACAGTCTAGGAAAAATAAATTCCGGGGGAGCAAGTTTTCCGGACCCCACTAGACTGTTTGCGTACACATTCTAAAGTCCCTAGCTAAGCCCTTGTATATATAGATGGTAATTTAGAATTAAGATGTCATAGTTCTCAAAATGACGGCTTCCATATCCGTTTCAAAAGAACCTTCAAATGGTCATACCCTTTTTTATTTATCACCCGATTTACATAACTATTCCACCCTTTGCCAAGTTTTTCATTACCCTAATAATAAAGATTGTTTGGTTGTATTCGCATTTAATCCACGGAACCTACCTCAGTGACAGAAATGTCCAAATTTATTGTCTAACGTTTTTGTGAAAGGCTAAAAAACTACTACAAGTTTCTCGCATAACTGCATGCCACTGATTTGATAATTATGAAGTTTTGCCTTTTTCCATTCCTAAATCGAGGCATAAATATTGTAGAACTATCATAAAATGTCAAGTGACTTTAAGTTTCCATAATGAGCGCTTGTACCCTACCAGTGTGTATGTATATTTATGTATACTGTATGTATACTGTATGTATACTGTATGTACATGTATGTATGTATCTAAAACAATATTATCTTAAATTAAAATATTCCTTTTATTCTAGATTATTCTAGAATCTCCAAACTCCATGCAGGGCTGTCTCTAATAGTAGCCAACAAATATTTTTTTTAAATCAGAATCAAATATTATGAAATTGTTTCATCATCTGAAAGAATCATGAAATAACTAAAAATCCTGAACTTAATTAGCACCAAATACAGGAGATTCCATGCTTATCCGCGGGGAAGAATGCCCAAGGAACGCCTAACAACCTCACTCGCTTTGCTCAATCATTAATGGTAGTCACCTGTCAAATCAAAGTAGTCACCTGTTTCAAAAATTAGAGACAGTCCTGCCATGTGTTTGAATTTGTTCATATCTGACCCCCATAGATATCTATCCTAAGTTAGCCATGCATGCATACCAGTACTTATCTGTAAGACGGGAAAGTTGTTTAGAAATTCCTAAATTATCATGAATAGGGATACTAAAATAAACAAGAGGTCAATGACCTTGAAGCTCTACTGATAGGTTTTTGATAGCTAGATCAGCATTCCTGTGAAGTTTCATGAAAATCAAGTTTTCATTATATAACTCTATGTAAACAAAGATGGCCACTGGTGGCCATGTTTAATGTCAAATTAAAATAATTTTTGACAAGAATCAACACCATGTCATACTGATCATTTTAGAAAATGTCCCATATCAATATCACTTATAGTTTTCAAGAAGTAGTCGCTACAAACTTGTATTTTGAAAATCTGTTTTTAGCCATGGTGGCCATTTTAAATTTCCGGCCGACCCGAAATTTTGCTAGGATCAATTAGACATCAAGAGCAACATTCCTGTGAAGTTTTATGGAAATCCGTCGATTAGTTACAGAGGAGTAGTCGCTACAAGTTTTTACTATATAACTCTATGTAAACAAAAATGGCCACTGGCGGCCATGTTAAACGCCAAATCAAAATAATTTTTGACAAGGATCAACACCATGTCATACTGATCATTTTAGAAAAAGTCCCATATCAATATCACTTATAGTTTTCAAGTAGTGGCTACAAACTTGTTTTTTTAAAAGTTATTTTTAGCCGTGGCGGCCATCTTGAATTTCCCCCAACCTGAAATTTTGCTAGGATCAATTAGACATCAAGAGCTATATTCCTGTGAAATTTCATGAAAATCCGTCGAGTAGTTTCAGAGAAGTAGTCGCTGCAAGTTTTCATTATATAACTCTATGTAAAAAAGATGGCTGCTGGCCATGTTTAACGTCGCATCAAAGTTATTTTCGACAAGGATCAACATCATTCCATACTGATCATTTTAGAAAAAGTCCCATATCAATATCACTTATAGTTTTCAAGAAGTACTCGCTACAAACTTGTTTTTTGAAAATCTATTTTTAGCTGTGGCGGCCATCTTGAATTTCCGACCAACCTGAAATTTTGCTAGGATCATTTAGACCTCAAGAGCAACATTCCTGTGAAGTTTCATGGAAATCTGTCAAGTAGTTTCAGAGGAGTAGTCGCTACAAGTTTTTACTAAATAACTCTATGTAAATAAAGATGGCCGCTGGCAGCCATGTTTAACGTCGAATCAAAACGATTTACGACAAGGACCAACGTCATGTCATGCTGATCATTTTAGAAAAAGTCCCATATCCATATCATTTATAGTTTTCAAGAAGTAGTCGCTACAAACTTGTATTTTAAAAATCTATTTTTAGCTTTGGTGGCCATCTTTGATTTCACATCAACATGAATTTTGCTAGGATCAACTAGACTTCATGGGCAACATTTCTGTAAAGTTTCATGAATATCCATCCAGTAGTTTCAGAGGAGTAGTCGCTACAAATAAAAGTTTACGGACAGACGGACGGCCGGACAGACGACGGATGCCGCACCACTGCATAAGCTCTGCTGATCTCTGATCAGTCGAGCTTAAAATGATTCTAACTTTATACAATATACTGTTGTAAGGAATTTAACGTAATTATTAACATGTCATAACATCCGAGTAATATCACGACTGTCTCTACTTGTAGCAAAGAACTCAATGCTCATTTTTATTATTCTGCCACACAAGAATACCATGTCGTAGACACATGACATGATACCCCACCCATTCACATTTTGCTGACACTATATTATATTATATTATATGCTGAGAGACAAGCAAGGGAACAACTAGTACCATTTTTATAAAGTCTTTGGTATGACCAAGCCAACCCGAACCTACGTCCTCCGGCATGTGAAGCAGATGCTCTACCATTATGCCACCACCCTACCTGTAATGTCATCTTCAAATATGGCCTGCAGGGCTTCTAACTCTTCTCTCTGATCTTCATTCATTATTTACTAAACAGCCTGCAAACAGAATGCCAACAACAACAACAACAAAGACTAGCTATTTTCAGTAGAAGACATAGGACGGTTTATTTAATAAGTGTGCATTAAAGACGAATGGCCACCCTTTTTGTAGTATTATCAATTAATAAATGTAACTCTTTAAAACATCATATGAACATTTCTTGATAGGCCCGGAGGTAGATACTACTTTTACCACTGCGTGACTGCACGGGTTAATGAGGTAAATCTGAATAGTATTATGAGCTGCACAACTATTGCCAGATAATTGATAAATACATTTACCTGTGGATTAATTTACCTGTTCAAAGTTTTCTATGTCATCAAATAAAATCTTATTTTCGCTTTTCACAAATATTGAAATAACCAGCATCTCAACTCTAGTTGGCTGGCAGACAGGTCATGACCTTTCATCAACTGTCAATTGTGTGAATTGTAAATATCTATTATTTGTGTATTGATTTCGATTTAAATAAACATAAATTAAAACAAAACATGGTCGGAGAACTTTAAAATCTGCACAAGGGCACTATTGAAGTGTTTACCAAGCATTAAAGTGTGCATGTGTGTATAGTCCCTCTGCCATTTAACCAATAGTACATCCTAAAGGTATAGGCACAATAGAGTCTGGTATGTAAGCATTAAAATTAGCACCTAGACTTATTCATCCAGTTTCATTTTGACTTTCATTACATAAAAATAAATAAAAGGTAATACAATTTTCTACAGTTTTCAGGATACATTTTATCTTTGCCAGGTTCTGAATCTACAGCATTTAAGGAAGAGATCACAGAAAAAATTATGTTGAAATAAGATTTCTAGCTAATTCTGCCTCATTTTACACATCATGGGTCTAATCAACACGGGGTTGTATTTTTGTCGAAATGTTGATAGGTATCACGCAAACTTGAATTAAAAAGAAATTCAATCTAGTAAATATTTGTTAATGGTGTTTTGAATTGCAGATATTGGATCAATGAAGAATTTAAGCATAAATACGTGTTGTAAATTTTGTTTATCTCTATGCCACGAACAAAACCATTACAATGGGACCCTATGGAAAATTAATTGTGGTGTGCGACGTAAAGGTTTACATTCAAGCTTATATCCACAAGAGATTTTTGAGCCAATTAAATGTTCAATCGATATTTACATATGTACCAAAAGCATGTGTTGTCCCACAAAAAACACAATAGACACATGGTCAGTGTTTGTGGGAACAACAGAGGGCGAAGCTAGAAACAGAATGTCGTAACTTATAATCCATTTGCTTTGAACTATTAAACTACCATAATTATTATTAATGATTTGCAAATATGCAACTTATGTAGAAACATCTAAGGGAACACCCCAAGTTTAGTAGTATATTAACAATTGATCAAACACTAATGACTCGAACATAAACTTTAAAAGAGTACATCTGGCTTTTCTTGAAGGTCTTGGGGTTAGACCTAAAATTTACAAATAATTTTTTATTTATCCATAAATATAATGAATGAGCCTCCAAATGACCCATTATTTACAAGGAAAGGCATTTTGCAGAGTAATATGTCATATCCTAGGGTACACAGCAGGGTTAATTTATTAATTGTATGTTGGTGCGCCTTAAAACCCAATTCAATTCAATTCAATTATTAATTCTATGCTCCATTCAAAATCTATGGTAAATTCTTATTTCTAACCTGATCAATGCATACCAACACCATATTCTGATTGATATGTTTTTAACCTGATCAATGCATGCCAACACCATATTCTGATTGATATGACCTTTTTAACCTGACCAATGCATGCCAACACCATATTCTGACTGATATGTTTTTAACCTGACCAATGCATGCAAACACCATATTCTGATTGATATGTTTTTAACCTGACCAATGCATGCAAACACCATATTCTGATTTGATTTGACATTTTTAACCTGATCAATGCATGCCAACACCATATTCTGATCGATATGACATTTTTAACCTGACCAATGCATGCCAACCCCATATTCTGATCGATATGACATTTTTAACCTGACCAATGCATGCCAACCCCATATTCTGATCGATATGACATTTTTAACCTGACCAATGCATGCCAACACCATATTCTGATTGATATGACATTTGTATCATGAATTAGAACAATTAAAAAAAATAGATTCTCATAGAAGCAGTGCCAGCCTTATTTCTTATTCTTATTCTTATTTCTAACCTGACCAATGCATACCAACACCATATTCTGATTGATATGACATTTTTAACCTGACCAATGCATGCTAACACCATATTCTGATCGATATTAACCTGACCAATGCATGCTAACACCATATTCTGATCGATATGACATGTTTAACCTGACCAATGCATGCTAACACCATATTCTGATCGATATGACATTTTTAACCTGATCAATGCATGCTAACACCATATTCTGATCGATATGACATTTTTAACCTGATCAATGCATGCTAACACCATATTCTGATCGATATGACATGTTTAACCTGATCAATGCATGCTAACACCATATTCTGATCGATATGACATTTTTAACCTGATCAATGCATGCTAACACCATATTCTGATCGATATGACATTTTTAACCCGACCAATGAATGCCAACACCATATTATGATTGATATGACATTTGTATCATGAATTAGAACAATTAAAAAAAATAGATTCTCATAGAAGCAGTGCCAGCCTGGTGTACCCACTTTATATTTACTTCCCATTTATTATACTATTAACTAACACAAAATATACAATATATGTCATATTTACATGATTTATATACTATTTTTTCTGAAAGAAAATTCATTAGAGCTAGAGTGACACATTTTCCACTTTCCCATCCAAAAGTTTTTGCAAAGTGTCAAAGTCGACATGAACTTGGCCTTTATATGCATATAAAATACAACCTTTGAACCTATTGTATGTCTGGCCTTGACCACTGAAATATGGATCTTAATTTAGTATGTGATGCATACAATTAATGAACCTAAATTAAATTAGTGTGAAAGTGTGACAGCACAGAAACCATTTTGCCTAAATACATACATTATAATAATTCAGTATATAAAATAGGGATGTACCAAGGTTAATTAAAATAACTAATCCATTTCAAATTTGCTTCATTGGACATGAATATTTCCTCTAAATAATTATTATGTTTTATATATTGTATGACCTTTGAACTCAAATTGTTTTCTTAAAATGCATGTATGTGTCAAGTTTAATTAAATTTATATCTTATTAATTTATTTATAAATAATATTTCATAATATTTCATATTCATATTTTTTTCTTGTGTTTAGAGGACCTGGTAGCAATGAACAAAATCAAAAAGGGATGGAATAGTGTGCATTTTAAAAGAAACGAGATACAATTTTTTATTTAAAGTTGGTTATTGGCGTATTAATATAAACATAAGCTACTGACTGACATAAGCAAAACAATACCCAACATATTTTTCTAGTTTTTTTTTTTAATAAATACATATTAATCATCTTTAAATTATTATATCATGGCTCATTTTGGTTGGCAAATTTTGCAAGGCAGTTGCACGTTACACATCTCCAACAATAATTATATTCAACTCTTTTTAACACTTTAAACAGACACAGGCGCGCAACTGCTCGAAGTTACCCATGAGGGTGTGAAGCAGAATATATAGATAGATAGTCTACATGTAAAAAGCTACTTGGCAGGGACTGGTACTTGGCCGGCACTGGTCTCCAGCCAGTATGCTTTTTTAATAACACATGTTAAATTATCTCTCTGCCTTTGCAAGATCGACAGATACTTACCTCTGATTCTCCTTCCAATTCTTACAAATTCTTATGAGTGTTGCATGTGAAATAGTCCATCTGAAAGCCCACCTCTTGTAATGAAGCCTGTAAAAGACAAGTCTTAATTTCTAAAGTGGGCATAAGTGTTACTGTTAGATTGTGCAATATTTAAAGGTCGCGAATTCGCATGACATTTTAGAATATTGATGTTACAATGTCCATTTTACGTGAAATATTTTTTTCATATTTTGAAGAGTATCATTTAGAAAACATATATACATACACGCGAATAAACGCTAAATGAAGGGAGCTTTAAAGATTTTTCATTGGAAAATGTGTTTGTTTACACGTTTAATCTGATTAGAGTTATCCCCCTTTATGACTTTTTCCACAAAAGTTATTTTTAGAAATGGTTTCATTTCACACACATCCGGTAAAGTTCGATGAGTTGAGAAAGTTTTTTTAAAAGTTAAAATTCTTGCTTGTGAGAAGATGCTTGCATATAATATTGTGTAAATGGATAGCCACCCAATTCCAGCTTCGGAGGAGGAGGAAGACTTTATACAATCGGTAGCAAAACGGGATAACGTAAGTTCTAAATCTTGTAAATTCTATATTTTTTTGTAAGGTCTGGAAGTGGTATCTTAAGTTAAATTAAGATTCTTATTTAATTTCATATTTTTCTTTTATATTAAACTAGAGATGACGCCGTTGTATTTTTTCGTAACTTCACCTGAAAGTGAGATGGTAGGGAAGATGACAAAAAAGGATAGTAATGTCCAAGTGAGAAAACAGCATGCATTTAAAAATAAGGATTTGCTGTAAACTGTGTGTGCATAAACCTAGGTGTTGGCCGACATAAGCATAAGTCTATGCGGTGGTCGAATGGTTAGCATACATGTCATATTTCAAGGTTTATAGATATATAGCAGGAATATTGTTACTGTTAGCTCAATCAGTCAGTAGAGCATTAGAACGGTAGTCCGAGGGTCCCAGGTTTGAGTCCCTGTCCAGTTGCACATTTTCTACCACAATTAAATACATCCCTGATTTGATTGGAAGTGTCTAGACATCCGTATCCATACTGCTATATGGTTAGTGTAGCTGATGGCGATACGTAAAATTTGATGACAATTTCTCTAGCAGCTAATTACCAGTGATTTGATGTTGATTTAAAAAGCATACCATATTTCCCCTAATAATAGTGTAAGGATGCTATGCAAAATTCCAAAGGGGCTCTCTTATAAATTTTTATAAAAAATAATGAAAAACAACAACATAAGTTCATATGGCGAGTCGACTTTCCAGCTTCCTTTGATGATAAACTTGTTTGTTTGTATCTGGGATAATAATTCAATATAAAGCCCTGTTTGTATCTTGTTTTACGTCATTTTCAACACGTGTAAGGTTATATATGACCAGGGCTCTATATCATATAATTTTATGACACCACAGTACTAAAGCTGTTGTGTACTGAAATAACTTGTCGTCCAGGTAAGGCTATCGATTATTCACTGCAGTTATCGATTTTTACTGGGCTTATCGTAACGGGTAGTGGGAGACCAGTGGTCCGGCACACCCATTTATATTGCAAACAGACATTATATATCCATCCTTAACTGGATTATTATATATTTTATATCACCAGAAAGCCAAATAAATAACCTTTCTAATGATGTAATTTTATTCCAAATAATGGTTAGATAAATAGGCAATATCTCGAGATAGAAACAAAATAAAACACATTTTTTTGGTTTCTTAACGAGTTTACGCAAGTAACCGCGCGTCTTTTTTTGGCCATGGTACTAATGTTATTAAATAAATATGTAAATGATTTATATGATGAGAAAGCCAAACAAATCATCGTCCTAGTGACGCTAATTTATTTCGAATAATGATTAATTAAACGGGAGAGATCGGGAATTGGAACAAGATTCCCACACTACTTTTGTTTTCTCAAAGCAAGTTTGCAATCACCATGCTATTTTATGCTTTTTGTCGCTGTATAAAAAAATTTTAATTACTATTTAAATGATTGTCAAATAAACAATCTTCATCATGATGGTGTTGATGCTTTTTCAGACAAAGAAAATCTCGAATCGGCAAACAAAATATAACGCAAATATATATATATATATTTTAACAACTGGCAACATCTCAGGTTGTTTAAAATTTAAAACAATTTTTAATTCGTGCTAATTCGTTTGCATTGTGTGAAATAAATAAAATCTAGTGTTTAATGTATTCTCTTGTCATAACTAACAATTGAGAACTTAACAAACACATAATCATTTATAACTGATAAAAATAAAACCAAAAAACATGTAAATGATAATTCGAACAACACATTATTATTGTTTGTTGGTTTAAACATATTTTGTTTCGAATTCGTGCATAAATACATTTAACAGTATATGAAGTAAAGGATTGGAACGAAAGAAAACTTATAAAGTTCCTCTCCTTGGAAAACGTGTTTACAATTCCAGTATGTATTAATAGCTACGGAACATACATATATATGAACCAACTGGTAGAATTATTATAAATATTCAGTGTCACATTGGTTTTCAGTTAATATTTGCTTAAACAACATAAAAAGAAAAGAAAAATCATACAAAAGGAAATTAAAGAATTATGATGATAGATGGTGAAGGAAAACATAAACAAAAAGTAATTCGAACAAGAGACATTACAACTCAAAAAAATAAATAACAATAAAAACAGGGGAAAGTAAAGAGGACTGCATATAGTTTTGTTGGATAACAGGATTATAACGGGTGACACGGGGGATCAGAAGGCGGACTACTCCTTGAGACACAGCAACACTGACGGGCAACCACAGACGTCAGTCATATTTACATACTCTGCATGATAAAAGCGTTTGCTTTTTATTATATACTTTTGAACAGCCTCAAAGATTGAAACTTTATTGTCATAACTTAGCGACTGATCACCGCATAAAAGTGGAGTATAACTGTGCATAACTGGTTAAGGGTGTGTGCAAGGTCAGTATGTATTTCATTGTAAGCAGGACAACTGAAGAAAAAGTGTTGGTTATCTTCAATACTACCACTATGGCAGTGATCACAAAACGGGGATGTGATTATATTTTTCTGAAACAGATAGAGGTTCAATGAACTACAATGGGTACGTAAACGGGTGTGTAGAATTTGTTCTTTTCTATTTCCCACGTAAAAATATTTGGGCGGTTGTATGATATTGCGATTCAAATAACGTTTAAATAAATGAATGGAATCTGTGTTTCTAATATCTTGAGGTAAAGAGTTCCACTCGCGAACAGTAGTTGGTAGGAATGATTCTCTATACAGTTTAGTTCGAGCATTTACTGTCTGAAGATAATTTTCATTTCTTAGACGATATCGCGACGCGTCTCCTACTAAGGGTGGTACCAGAGACAATAAATACAAAGGCGTTAGGGAGTGAACCATTTTATAAAACAGAATAAGTTGATGATTAAGTCTTCGATTCTGTAAAGCTTCCCATCCTGTTTCTTTTTTTAAACGATCAAGGGATACCAATCTGGTAGTACCTTTCGTTATTCTGGCTGCTTCATTTTGAATTTTGTCAAGCTGTATCTTTTCGTAATTGGTGCAGTTATCCCATAGTACATCCCCGTATTCCAATAGTGGTCTTATAAAACTTATATATATAGTTTCAAGAGATTTTCTATCGAGCTGGTGTTTTAGTTTCCTCATAATATTAATTCTACTCCATGCTTTATTTTTTATATGCTCAATTTGCGAGTGCCAGCTACAGTCATTTAATAGAATGATACCTAGGTGTTTATGGCACTGAACTTCTGAAATGTTTTGGTTAACCATTTGTAGAGGGCGGTGCGCAGGTTTACAAAGTTTGCGGGATAACAGAAGAGATTCTGTTTTGGACAGATTAAAAGTGACAAGCCATTTGTTTGACCAGTCGGTTATCTTTGCAATGTCCGAATTGAGGATATTAGCTGCAACATCAATTTCATCAACAATAATATAAAGACTAGTATCGTCAGCAAAAAGCCTTATATTGGAATGAATGTCAGAAACAATGTCATTTATATAAATTAGAAAAAGAAGAGGGCCAAGAATAGAGCCTTGTGGGACTCCAGCATTGATTGTATTCCAATTAGACTTAGCACCGGGCATAACAACACATTGAATACGGTTTTCAAGGTAATTGGTGAACCAAGATAAGAGATCAGCTGAAATTCCTGCCGCTTTCAGTTAAACTAGGAGCCCTTTGTGCCATACTAGATCAAACGCCCTACTCATATCGAAGAAAATAGCCCTAACCTCTTTCCCAGCATCGAGCACTTTACAAAAAGTGTTATACAAAAATGTTAGTTGATTAATTGAGGAATCACCTTGGATAAATCCGGACTGCAAGTTTGTAAGGAAATTATTATCACGAAGAAAATTAAAAATATGTTTGAAGATTAGTCTCTCTAACACTTTGACAATATTGCTTAAAAAGCGATATTGGACGATAGTTGTTAACACAAGAGAGGTCTCCTTTCTTTAAAATTGCACATACGTAAGCCTCTTTCCAGATATTGGGAACTTTACCCTGCGAAATAGACAAATTAAACAGATGACAAAGATGAGAAGCAATTTCATTTGCTAACTCACGAAGGACTATGTTGTTAATCTGGTCTGGACCAACGGCTTTTCCTACAGGGAGGGACTTCGAAACTGAATTAACTTCATATGGAGTTAGAACGAGGGTATTTAGAGTGTGATCTGCAGCGTTTGGATGCACATAAGGGGGTTCGATGTTAGTGTTGTTAAGGACAGTCTGGCTTTTGAAGTAGTCATTTAATAAATTGGCTTTATCAGATTCGTCGGAAACAACAGAGTTGTTTTCAAAAAGGTCCGGGATAGATTGTTTTTCATTTGATGAAATGAACCTTTTAAGGGTTTTCCACCAGTCCTTAGAAGACAAAGAAGATGATTTAAGCTTTTCGGTAACGGTTTTATAGTAAGCCTCCTTTGACTGACGTATTAATGCCAGTGCTCAAAGAAAATTATTTTTAGAGACAGGCCCAGGGCTTGTTGCTTCTGAAAATGGACAGGCCCCGATTTGAAATGGACAGGCCCTGATTTGAAATGGACAGGCCCTGATTTAAAATGGAAATGTCCAATATTTTTTTCTTATTGGAAATGTGTCTTTATTCACTTTTATAGCACACATTAATTTTGTTTCGTATGTATTAATCAAGCTCAGAACCTCCTCTGACTATATTTTCCTTTTTGCTACCACTTTATGCTCCCTGGTCAGCGGACTTATTTACCATTTCGTTTAAAATATGTTAGAATAGAATATTACATAGTAATTTAGGCCTATAACCAATGCAAAGGAGAGTACTAGCACTTTTGCCAAACGATAATAATCAGAGCCGACTTGGTGAAACTGGAGCTAAACTTGGAGCCAAATTTTTATTCAGGTTTTATGCGACTATCAGAGCCTCCTCTGGCTATATTTTTTCTTTTTGTCACCACTTTCTCCAAGTGAAGAATTAGGAGCCTAGACTAGAATTCATTTAAAAGTAGGATTCCAGGAACTCTTTACACCTTAAATAATGAATAGAAATATACTTTATATCTGTATTTATACATATACAGTATATATATTTTTATTTCCACCAACATACATTTGTAAAGGACAGTTTTTCTTATTTGATTATGTAAAAAAAAAAAATATATATATATCCGAAATTATGTACCATCCGAACTACTATGACACCGCACTTTTACGGCCCGAACATTTCACAAACATTCAATCGAAATACCATCAATAACGATTTTTTTCATGCATTAGTGTGTTTTTAATGACAAAAACGGTATTTCTTATCACAAAGGAAAGAAAACACAACCCTAATAGCAGAATAATGAGTTTTATGTCAACAATTGTCGACCTCAAAGTTGTGACAAACTGCCGACACGAAGCCAGGCAAATTATTCAAACTTCTTATTGTTTTAATTACTTTATTGCAAGTGTTTTCACAGTTCACAATACACATGGGAGTATTTTGTCTTGAGAAACTTGAGCCTGAGATCCAGTAAAACGGATTTTTTTTTTTTTTTTTTTTTTTTTTTAGACAGGCCCGACGGGCTCCTCGTCTGCAAAATGAGACAGGCCCGGAATGGATTTCGAGGAGCCCCGGGCATCGGGCTATCCTATTTCTTGAGCACTGAATGCAACTACTTCATTCCGGATTTGCTTAAAGTTGTCCCAGTTGTGTTGAAGATTAGAATGTTTTGCTTTTCTATATGCACGTTTCCTTACTCTTATTTTGCGTTTTATCAAACCATATAACCATGGTGGTTCATATGGTTTTATACGTACATTTTTATTTGCTATACACTGTTCGCTTAAAGAAAATGTTTTATCCACACGTTTTTAGCGTATACTTCTATGTCTTCGTTTTCAAGTTCTGTCCGATCTAACGATCTTGCTTTCGCACGTAACAGCTCATAATCGCCTTGGGCGTATTTCCAAATCTTCCTTATGAATGACTTACTTTTGTGTTTTATAAATTTGAATATACCATATATCGGACAGTGATAACGTAAATCCTGATTTAAAAATGGATCGGCAACTCCGCTCATAATCAAATTATCTTTGTTACTGATTAACATAAGATCAAGCAGAGATGAAGAGTACTCTGTAAAATTGGTCGGACCGTTTATAATCTGTTCCATACCAAATTGCTGACAAAACATGTCAATTTTACGTGAACTTTGTCGACTTAACATGTTAAAATTAAAATCACCAGTAACTATGATGTCTTTAACCCCTGTGTCAATTGCTAGATGCATCGACTCTTCTATCATATCACTATATGCTGAGTTAGGACTAGGTGGTCTGTAAAACACACCTAGAAGAATGCGTTTATGATTTAGAACTAGCTCAATCCATAGGCATTCCAAGTTAATAGGTTCTAAGTCAAACCTGCGGATGTAATCGGCTAGTTTACAAACTTTTAATTACCTAAGTTTGTTGACAGACTCGAAATGCAATTAGTCAAAATTAAAATTCTCCATTAAAATCATCTGAATGATTGTAAAGTGCTCTCATTTCAAAGTTGCTCATTTGCATTAAAAGGATTGTCGAAAATGCTATTTTGTTAATGTTGATGATTCAGATCTTGATCTGTTGTTAGGCGCGTTTATTGCAAGTGAAAAAAAGCGTACGCCATAAAAGTAATATTACATAACATCCTGCCATAAAGTTTGGTGACCCATGCACACACTAATTTACAATAAACACAAGGACACATGGTAGGCTAGTGTACAATAGCCCATGGTGCGAGATTGTGTCCTGGGGATCCTTTATAACAAATTAAAGATTAAGATGTATATATCGCCATTTTTGCGATAAAAAAATCTCAAAATGGCAAGTTTAAAAATTACACTTTTCATACCATAAAAGTTATAACCCACTTAAAAATTACAGCAAAAACTAGTTCACTATGTAATTTATTACTTACAATCATCGACAGGTACTATTTAATTGAAAAAAAAGGAAGTTTAACCTGTAACAAAAAAAAATGAACGTGATTTGTCCAGGATTTTTTTTAAATGGCCAAGCTGAAAAAGCGTTTTTTTGTTGAAACCAAATTAACAACCCACTTAAAAACTATAGCAAACACTATTTCAATATGTCTTCTATTACTTGCAACCATCGACATGTACGATTAAAGTGCAAAAAAAAAGAGTTTACCCTTGTACAAAAATGAACATGATTATCGAGGAGATTTTTTTTTTTTTTAAAGTGGCAAACTTAAACAAAGTTTTTTTGTTGAAACCAAATTCACAACCCACTTAAAAACTACGGCAGACACTATTTCAATATGTCTTTTATTACTTACAATCATCGACAGGTATGATTGAAGTGCAAAAAAAAGTTTACCCCTGTACAAAATTGAACATGATTATGCTGGAGCAACCCTTTTTTTTCAAAATTTGCCTAGTTTAAAAAGCATTTTTTGTTAAAACCAAATTCAAAACCCAATTAAAAACTACCGCAAACACTATTTCAATATGTCTATTATTACTTGCAATCATCGATAGGTATGATTAAAGGGAAAAAAAAAGTTAACCCTCGTAAAAAAGTGAACATGATTATGCAGGAGCAGTGTTTTCCCTAATAGGACATGCGCAGAGAAAGCAGTCGTCTAGTGAATGACAAGTGTTTGGCGTACATCTAATGGAGACCGATCCCTGTCATTTTCGTCCCAGATATGACGGTCGATTTGTTGTGGTGGAGGCAGCCACCCACTTAGCCAGAGTAGAAACAGTACTGTACAAGGTTGTCCCCAGGTTTTTTTTCAGGCACTGGCTGATTGTTTAAGCTGTAGTGTAAGGCCTATCGCGAAAACTGGTGACATATTGATATATATACGGAAAAAAGAATACCGTATATCGCTTAGTTTTGGTATGTTTTTTGGGAAAGATGCACATCCATATATGTTTAATTTCATACTTAATCAATGAAATACATTGATTACTTCATCATATTGCGTTAATAAACGAGTGCTTCACGTTAAAAAACTTTATCAAAAACGTTCACATTTTTCTAGCAAAGCAATCCAGGGCCGGGCATTTCGTTATGATTTACGGTTGTCGTAAAAAATAAATATGTAAATTAATGATTTTTTTCTGTATTTAATTGGTCAAAATTCCATATGACCTAGATATTTTTCGGCAAAGTGATGGTTGGAAGGTCGCCGACTTGATTGCTCACTACCCCCAAGGTGTCAAAACTTGTTATTTGGGGAGGTGTGTTTCACACAATCTCAGGGCTCAAGCTACCAGATGCCATGGTCAACATTTGCGATTATTTTATAATACTGTCGATTATTTCAAAGAAATGTCGACAAAAAATGGCGATTATTTTTTTTTTTTTTTTTTTTTTAAAATTTTCGTATAATTGACTGTTTGACACCACAACTAATAAATGACCACAATAAACATTATATAATCCATTCACGTCACCTGTGATATTGTCACGCGCTTATCAATTATCGCTTGTAAAAGTTGTTAATTCCCTTAATTGGCACTTCATTGCGGTTAATCGGCATTGTTGATACACGCAACCATCATGTGATTAATGGACCGAATAGCCAATCAGATATGCCGTTATTTGTTATCTTTCGGGCGATTGACCAATCAGGCAATCCGTTACGCATCCAACAGTAGGTTCAGTTTTCTGTTTGATTTTCTGTACACAAACTACGAAGAGATGAAATGAATTTATGACAAAGGCGGCTAATATTATGAATATAGACGCTACTTTCACCTGCATTAATAGCTATCCCATCATGATCTCATGTGTATTGTTAACTGTGAAAACACTTGCAATAAAGTAATTAAAACATTGAAACAATAAGAAGTTTGAATATTGTGCATGGCTTCGTGTCGGCAGTTTCAGTTTGTCACAACTTTGAGATCGACAATTAATGACATAAAACTACATTATCCTACTATAAGGGTTGTGTTTTCTTTCCCCTTTGATAAGAAAGACCATTTTTGGCATTCAAAACACATTAATGCATGAAAAAAGTTTGTAATTGATGGTATTTCGATTAAATGTTTGAAATTTTCAGGCCGTAAAAGTGCAGTGTCATAGTACTTCGGATGGTACATAATTTCGGATGTTTTTTTTTTTTACATAATCGAATAAGAAAAACTGTCCTTTACAAATACATGTTGGTGGAAAGAAAAACGATATATAGATGAATAAATACAGATACATCAAGTATATTTCTATTCATTATTTAATCCATCATTCTTTCTTTTATCAATGAGTAAGGAGTTCCTGGAATCCTACTTTTAAATGAATTCTGTCTAGGGTCCTACTTCTTTCACTTGGAGAAAGCGGTGACAAAAAGTAAAATATAGCCAGAGGAGGCCCTGATAGTCTAATAAAACCTGATTGAAAATTTGGATCTTACGACTGACCAAATTTTCTTACGCATTAAAGTTGGCTATTATTTTCTTAACTAAAAAATGTGTGGCTATTAATTTAAAATGGCCTGTGTGAGCACTGAATCTGGCAAGTGTCATCGATAGAGGGGCTCTGTAAGGGTTATTTCAAATACCAATAATCAAAATCTAAGCACCGCGTTTGGAATTTAAAGGACAGCGCTAATAGGTATTTTAAATTTCAAGCACCTTGGAGACCCCTGCTATACACCTACCGCCATCTGTAAGAATCGACACTTCCTCAATTACAAGTCAAGCTGCCATTGGGATTCTGACTCACAGTGGTGAGAGGCGAGAAGGTTAACAATGCAACGTCGTTAACCCCTCAGCCACGGAGATGCTTTCCTTTGATGAAGGAAAACGGCAGGTGCCCCTCCGGACAATTTTCATGCACGGGCAGGCACCTGGGTAGAACCACCAATGTCCGCAAGCCAGCTGGATAGTTTCCTCGCATAAAGATTTCTGGCCCCATGAGGGTTCGAACCCGCAGCGGTGAGGGGCAAGTGATTTCAAGTCAGAGACTAACCACTTGTCCATGGACGAAATACTTCCTATTATTATATCCTTTAGAATTCGAAGAACCTATATTTCAAAAATGCGTTGTAGCAGATTATATTTTTTAAAGCTGTTTATTTTCAACTTATCGAAGATGATACAGAATTTGCACTGAGTATTAATTTATAATATTAACATCAAATTTGTATTACGTGTAAATCATCCGATGTACCTAGACGTTAATTGAAACTCCTTTAAAATTACCATAATGGTAAAAAGATACCGGAGCTTTTGAGCGCTTTGTTTACATACATAAAACATGTACTATAAATTAACCATATGGCCCTGCATGTGATCTGTTTTATGCCACCAAGCGCAGTGTTATTGGGATACTATATAAATATCACATCCCATGGAGGGTGATAGAACATAT
The DNA here is from genome assembly GCA_037043455.1 of Cyrtodaria siliqua. Taxonomy (NCBI): domain Eukaryota; kingdom Metazoa; phylum Mollusca; class Bivalvia; order Adapedonta; family Hiatellidae; genus Cyrtodaria; species Cyrtodaria siliqua. Next base: position 35,235 of record JAWPHD010003740.1, on the reverse strand, counting down.
TGTCAACCCGAGATTGGTAATGTTCACCGAGGCTTTAGCCGAGGTGGACATTACCACATCGAGGGTTGACAATATGTTCTATCACCCTCCATGGGATGTGATATTTATTTTATTATACCAAACATCAAAATTCATTTAATCAGCAATTATTTTTTATTAACAACAATAAAGAACTTGAAACAAATTTTTGACAAATATATATATATATTTTTTAATTTCTTATTGTTACATACTTTTTAATAAGCGCTCACTAACATAGACTAGATTTTATACCATAGTTACCTCCCTTGAACTGGGAAACCACCGTTCTATTTTTAGCACTTGAGGAAACCACCGTTCTTTTTTTAGAAGCACGAGATAATGTTTCATGCCATGAAACATTACCATGAAACATTACCAATTGTTGACTGATCGGGAATGGGGAAATTACATAGAGAATTTTGAGTGAGGTATAATAAATCATAATAGTACATCACTTTACACATGAGGCATTGAAATTATACATCTGGCATTGTTTGGAAATCCTAGAAATACTATTCTATTGACTGGGTTGCTTAATTGCGTAAGTTAGAAGGCTTCTGAATATACTTTATCAACTGTTTACATTTTAATAAGGGTTCGAATCCCACTGGGAGCTCGACATGTAAGTGAGAAAGAGTCAAATAGGGATGGTTGGAGGTATACTGGTTCTACCAGGAAATAGTGGGAGGTCTACCTGCACCACGAAAAAATCTACCATCAATATATAGCCTAAAATGTGCTGAAAATGATGTTAAACAACATTCAATATTTTAATAAACATATTCTGCCTTTATGATATAAATGTACATCCTCATTTTCTCACTAATCCCTACTGCAGAGGTTACAACTAAACCACTGAACAGAAATAGCAGGCATTTAGTGAAAACTTGGCAAAAACCTTTATGTCTGACATAAAAACTCAGTGAAATCAATCTAATTTAAGTATTCTGCTAGAGTGGATTATATTTATGTGTTTGGAAGTTGAACAATTATCCTTAATTGAGACTTTAAAAGATCACTTATTGTGCCACCCATGCCAAGAATACCTTTCCCATCCATACCTGTTATAATAATTAATAATTGATTAAATTGTTAAAACTCTACAGAATGTTTAAATACGGTACCACTGGGTTGGATCACAGTTTTCAAACATCTCCACATTTCAAGGCCCATCTTTCTTATTTAAGAACAAACCCCATAATATGTCAAGCCTTATCTTCCTGTTTTAAAGCATCTTCGTGGCCGAATGGTTAACGACGTTGCGTTCTAAACCTTCGCCACTCACCTGTGCGGTTTCGAATCCCACTGGGAGCCCGACTTGTAAGTGAGGAAGTGGTGATTCTTACGGATGGCGGGAGGTGTACAGTAATGGTAATGGTTCTACTCAGGAAAAGTGGGTGGTCTGCCTCCAAATGGCTGGCATATATAACCTTACATGTGTTGAAAATGACCTAAAACACCATACAAACAAACAAACATACAAACCCTATTTTAGGCCCTATTTTCTATTTTCAAGCACAAAACCAATAGACTATAAATCCTTTTTTTAAAGTCCATGGCATCTCCCTATTTCTAAGACCAAATGTCCAGGTACATGTACAGTGTTGCACTATAATCTACTATTTATATAATATTGACCAGTCTGTACTATCCTGACAAGACATACATCGGTTATTTTCACGGTTTTTAACTTGGTTTAGATGCATAGTCAAGGCGTATTGAAAATCTGCTGATGAAAATGATTTTTTTTTTATTGATAACTGCATTTTAACAAGTTACGACCCCTCTAAAATCTTAAATATGTTGCGCCACTGCCCTCCCTTGGACCTACGCCCACCCCTATCTCAAATCCTGCTGTATCCAAACCTGATACTCTGGTAGTGACTCAGTTTCAGCTTTGTAAACCAGTTCAGAACTGAAGTTTACAAAACTGAAACTGAGTCACTACCAGAGTGACAGTGGCACAAGATATTTAAGATTTTAGAGAGGACGCAACTTGTTAAAATGCAGTTATCAATAAAAAAAATTGTTGATAAAATCGCCGCTGTGGATGCTAATTGCATTGCATAAGCGAATGCAATTAAAGGATTACGTTGAGAAGTGTGGCTGACATTGTTAATTGACAAATCTGGGACTGAAATCTTTCAAATAGTGACACGTCCGACTTTCTCTTTTTTTTTCTAAAATTGGACTAGTCGCGGACTGGAAATCTTTGAAAAAGTGACACGCCCGACTTTGGGTTTGGACTAGTCCCGGGCGTCGGGCTATCGGATTTGTACCCTTCTCCCTAACTACATTTATTGTACACTTTCATATAGTGTCTCCCTTTACTTTGCATTGATTGTCTTACATGGTGGAGGGGTTAACGACATTGCGTTGTAACCCTTCACGCCTCTCACTGCTGCGGGTTCGTAACCCACTGGGAGCTCAACTTATGAGAACGTGTCAATTCTTTCGGATGGCACGAGGTATAGAGTACTAGCTGGTTCTACCAGGAAGATGTGGGTGGTCTGCCTCCACCACAAAAAAAAACCACCATTGTACATAGCCTAAAATATGCTGAATAAAAATGATATTAATATACCAAACAAACACTCATATTTTGCATTGAGCTAATTGTTCAGTATTCTAAGATTATGATACTGAAGATTGACAAGGACCAGTTCTGCATGTTGATTACAGGAGAAACAGACCTATTGTCAACATGAAAACGACACGGTTTTCATGTTTTCCAAGCATGAAAACGACACGGTTTTCCAAGATTCTGTGAATTGTTCACTCGTCTACAGATCTTAACGCTAACGAATGCTAAACAATTTTCAGAAAATTGCTTGACGTTTTTAATTACGTCAGTTGATTTCAACGTGAAACACTGACTATTTCATGCCAAATATTCATCTGGCCCAAAATAAAAGACGAGATGCGAATTTCATCCAATGCTATGTAGAAAAAGCACACTGTTGTACAAAGAAAAATAATAATCAAACAGAACATATTGATTGAAAACGTTGTGAAAGCATACAATAACAAGAGCTGTTGGAGAACAGCGCAGCTCGACTATTAGATTTTTCAGAGAATAATAAATTATGTAGCTAGTACATATATACCGATCAGAAAACAAGGCTAAAACAATGTGGGGTGGGGTTGGGGGATGGGAGCTTGTATAGAAACTCGGGCCGATATAAAATTATGTGAAATTTTATTATTTTTTTATCTGTTTTAGATTTAAAAAAATACAAAAAAATCAGTTTCGAGTGGGTGGGGTGGGGTGGAGTGGGGAGGGCAACATAGCTATATGTGTAAGAATTGACCCAAAAACAACACAGAAATATGTAAAAAAAAAAAATAGAGTTTCGATGGGGTTGGGTGGGGTCTGCTGGGGGTGGGGGTGGGGGCAGTGTGGTTGCCACATTCAACATAGCTATATATATGTGTAAAAAAAAAAAAAATCAGTTTCGAGTGGATGGGGTGGGGTGAAGTGGGGAGGGCAACATAGCTATATGTGTAAGAATTGACCAAAACAACACACGAAATATGTAAAAAAAAATAGAGTTTCGATGGGTTGGGTTGGGCTGGGGCAACAATAGCTACATATGTGTAAGAATTAACCAAAACAACACATTTAGAGTGGGGGTGGGCGCAACATAGCTATGTGTAAAGAATTGACCAAAACAACACAGAAATATGTAAAAAAACAACAACAATATGTGTAAGAATCTATGTAAGAATTGACCAAAACATTACACAGAAATATGTAAAAATGAAAATAAAATAAAAATATTCGAGTGGGGTGGGGGGAAGGGAGCTGGGGAGGGGGCAACATGTGTAAGAATTGAGTTTGGAGTGGGGTGGGGGGCGGTGAGAGGCGGGGAACGGGTGTGGGGGGGCAACAATATGTGTAGAAGCTATGTAAGAATTGACAAAAACAACACAGAAATATGTTAAAATGTAAAAATAAAATAAAAATATTCCACTTTCGAGTGGGGTGGGGGAAGGGGAGGCAGGTTGTGTGGGGGAGGCAGCATGTGTAAGAATTGACAAAAGCAACACAGAAATATGAAGAAAAAAAAATTAGTTTGGAGTTGGTGGGGCTTGGGTGCGGGGCGGTGGGGGCAACATATATATGTGTAAGAAGCTATGTGTAAGAATTTACTAAAACAACACAGAAATGTGTAAAAAAAAAATAGAGTTTCAAGTGGGTTGGGGGGGTGGGGGGTTGGGGGTTGATAGGTGTGGTGGTGGGGAGGGGGAGCAACATATATGTGTAAGAAATAACTAAAGCAACACAGAAATACGTAAAAAAAATTATACATATATATAAAAGGTGTGGGGGGGTGGGGGTGGGATGGAGGGAGGTGGGGGAGGGGTGGGTGCAGAGGAGCCCATGCCCCAATATGGGTGAAGTATAATGCTATAAGAAATTCCAAACCAAAATTATAGATGCTTACATGCAAACCTAGATCTGCCTTTATTGCACATTTTATGGGCCATCACAGATTGGGTTCCATGGGAGCCCAGAATTTGCAGAAGACAAAATTACTTTCCCAACCCTTTACAACATACTATAAGAAACCAATTCCAAATTTAGTATAGCTAGGACAAGAAATGTAAGAGAAATAGACCTGTAAACACAGCTTACATGCAAAATTTGATGTGAAATAGACACATTATAAGGGCTATCAGAATTTGGGTTCTGTGGAGCCCAGGGGTTACAGGAACCAAAATTACTTCAGCAGCCCTTAAGATAATGCTGTAAGGAGCGCTAATGGCCAAATTTGGTTGTGCTAGGGTAAGAAATGTAAGAGATATAGACTTGTAAACACAGCTTACACGCAAAAATTTGATGTGAAATGGGACACATTTTATAATTATAATAATCATAATTTGGGTTCCATGGGAGCCCATGGGTTACAGGAACCAAAATTGCTTATACTGCCCTTAAGATGATGCTGTAAGGAAGCCCATGGACAAATTTGGTTGTGCTAGGATACGAAATGTAAGAGATATAGACTTGTAAACACAGCTAACACGCAAACCTTGATGTGGGACACCGACGCCGGGGTGATTACATAAGCTCTTATTATTCTTCGAATAGTCGAGCTAAAAAGGTAATTGAATTTGTATGGCACAAATATAACTTGGAACTCGTTTGTTTTGGCGCAGGACGACTTGCAAGCTGGTTTGTTCTCCACCTACACAACACAATGCAAAGTAATTTTTCATCATACAAATTCACCATAAACTTAATCAGTATTGCACAACAAGCTCTGATCTGTTATTATATTCAAGGCCTTAGTAAATACATTCAAACTTGCTAAAGTATTTGTGTTTGCATGAAATATTAATACCTCTAATGTGCTAAGTGCATTCTTCAGTGATTGATCCTGGACTATACTTCCTGAAAAGTAGTCTAAACATATGTACACCTAGCACAATAACAGAACAATTTCATGAAATGTATATCTCTAGGAAATAAGCAAACTGAGTTGAGTGCACACAAACACAAAAAGGTTATATGGCGTAAACAGGAATGAACATCCAAGGCCTACTCTCCATTTACATCTAGAAAAAAATATGCAGAATGGGCCTAGAACCTGCAGGACTGCAGAGTTGCTGCAAATTCTGTTGTGAACACTCAGACTTCATGTTTTCGTTCGCGCCACGATCATTTTCTGCCACCACTCAGGTAGCACCTCCTGAAACAATACAAGGATAATGATGAAAACATTTACTGAACATGGCAAAAATGACACAGTGAACATAAGTAAGTAATGGCCCTATAGAAACAATGAAACAAAATATAAGGAAAACTATGCTTGTTTGGAACAAACTTAATGACATGATGATTGGTGTCTGTGACATTGTTATATTTAAAGCGTCATCGAGTCTCACAGTGGAATAACATCACACCATTCTTCAAACAACCAAGACAAGTAAGTTAATATGCATAACTGTGCTTCCGTTCCGATCCTTCATTTTTTGTCATTGTATTTATAATATAACCAAACCAATAATATATAAACCTACAGTAGAATAAGACGAAAAAATGAAAACTCAACAGTGTGTTTTTTGGCTGTTTTTATAGCCGTTGTTGCGCTTATAATATTCCCAATGCCAAACATATGTTTTTCCCCAATTTTGAGACAAAAATTCTGAAAGAAACAAAAAAAAACAGAACGAATTCGACGGCGCGCCATCGTAAGCCTGTATCCTTTTACATGTAATTGGGTGTAATCGTCTCGTTCTTTGATATTCAGATCAGAAATAGTACTATTTATGCTTTTCTGTATACATATATAACACTGTAAACAAATAAAAAATGTTAAGGTATTTGACCCCACCTCCCACCCCACTGCAATTGAATTTTGCATATATTGGACCTTTTGATGCCCCTTACAACCTCCCCACCCAGTCCCTCCGCCCCTTTGACACAAGTCTCTTGGAGGCGTGATACTTGCATATTGCCAAGTTAAAAAAAAAAATGCAATTGAATTTGTGTATATTGGACCTTTTGATGCCCCTTACAACCTCCCCTAATGACCCACCACCACCACACACACACATAACATACAGACAGGAGAAAACATTTTATTATACACTGTAATATCAAATGTTTATTTGAGACATCATTAAAAAAAAAAAAAAAAAGTTCCCGCCCCCACCACCAACCCCCTCCAACCCCAACCCCTGGAAAAACATCCGAGTTTTAAATAATAAATCATTTGACATGGCTGTGTATAGCTCTTTCATAGATGACTAACACCAATTAATGTGAAAAGATATGGAAAAATGACACCTGTAATTGCATTAATTGCATTATTAGTGTAGATTGATGCCCTTCCCAGCCCCCATGGCCCCACCGATGACGTAGCCCCCCCAGCGAAATTTTTCTAGAGCGGTTCTGAAAATATGAGTTCTAGAAATGCTCATGACATGTTCTGCATACGTTCTAGAACAGTAGATACTGTTCTTGAACGTTAAATGAGACAAATTTTCTGGAACTATCGTTCTTGAACGGTTCAAGAACAAGTTCCAGAACTATTCTAGAACTTTAGTCCTTGAACCAATATCCCTGAACCGTTCAAGAACTTCTGTAGGTTTTGTTGAATAGAAAAGACTTATTAATGTACTTCATGTATTCTTACCTCTTATGTTCAATTCATTTTGAAATATCCGACTTTAATCTATGTTATTCTCAAATTTATCATATTTCCAAATATAATTATAAATGTCAAGCACATTGGTGCTGGAAACAAAGGGACAGTACTCTAACCAATTTCAAGAAATGTTCTTAAACTGTTCTTAATTAGTTCTTTAGCAAGTTCAAGAACAAATGAAGAACATTTTAGGAACTATCAAGGGTTCTTAAAGTGTTCTTAATTAGTTCTTACATTTGTTTTGTTTATTTTATACATTTATAGTTCCTGAACTGTTCTTAAATTGTTCCTGATATTGTTTAAGAATGGTATTAGAACCTTAAGACATTTCCAGCTCTTCGATGACAAGTTCCTGAACTGTTCTTAAATTGTTTCAGATATTGTTTAAGAACGGGATTAGAACACTTTAAGAACATGGCCTCTTAATACAAGTTCTGAACGGTTCTTAAATTGTTCCTGATATTCTTTAAGCACGGTATTAGAACACTTTAAGAACATGTCCTCTTGATACAAGTTTTGGAACGGTTCTAATTGGTTCCAGAACATTTCAAGAAGAGTTTAAGAAGCAATTGAGTGCGTGAAATGACCAATGAACTGTTCTTAAAAATGTTCTAGAACATTTTAAGAACAACTGTTCTAGCACAATGATCAAGGATGATCAAGAACAGATCAAGAACTGTTCTTAATGTTCTAGGGAAGTTCATGAACAGTTCTTAAAGACAAGAACAGAATTTCGCCGGGGCTGAGTGAGTGAGGAAACAAATGTATTATGTAAGCAGTGTAATCCGATCATCATAGTGTTCATTTGAGACATAATTTTAAAAAAAAGACCCCCCACCGTGGACGATAACAAATACCGAGTTATGTGCAAACATTTTGTGAAAAATGACTTGACATCCCCCCACCCCCACCCACACACACACCATGAGGGCCCCTGGGTGCTGAACCAAAAATAATGCTGCTCATAATAATGAAGTCATACCCTAAGTTTGGCCTGAATTTTGTTCAGCAGTTTAGGAGGACATATGGTAACGGAATGGACGGACGGACAGAGGCGATTTTAATATACCCTGTTTTTTTCAAAAACTTGGGTATATTTAAGAAAAGGAAACAGTGTCACAAGTACTGAGAACAAAATGCTTTTAAATGTCTCTGGTTGACATTAGGGTACTGAAAACAGCTAGAAATAAAGTACAGTTATTAAATTAATGTTTTACTGTGTATTTTTTTCCCAGTTTCATGAAAAACTGCGCAAAAATTCTCAATTGTTACAGTATGCAGGCTTCTACTTTTTCCTACTTTTTCATGAAAACCTCCTACTATTCCAACTTTTTGAGAATTGTTTTTCATGAAAATTAGAAAAAAGCCTGATTTGTAGTTTATTTGCAGCATAAGAGCAAATGATGTCCAACTGACAGGTTTCTGTTGATGAAAGCTGTTCCAAAGATGTCCCTCACTGGTTTACATCACTTTGGTGGCAACATATTTCAACAACAGAAACTTGTCAAGCAAAGAGAAAATACATAGATGTATCAGTGTAAGAAATTGCATTATTAAAGACCAATCAAGGTATGATTTAGCTTGTATATTCATCAGTGCTTTGAATCACATAACTGAATGTTCTACTCACTAACTTATATAACCAAGTTTTTTCTACTTTTCCTACCTTTTTTGTCAGAAAACTTTCTACTTTTTCCTACTTTGTTGTCAGAAAACTTCCTACTTTTCCTACTTTTTGTCAGAAAACTTCCTACTTTTTCCTACTTTTTTGTCAGAAAACTTTCTACTTTTTCCTACTTTTTTGTCAGAAAACTTCTACTTTTCCTACTTTTTTGTCAGAAAACTTTCTACTTTTTCCTACTTTTTTGTCAGAAAACTTTCTACTTTTTCCTACTTTTTGTCAGATAACTTCCTACTTTTCTGTCTGGAAACCTCCTACTTTTTCCTACTTTTTGTCAGAGGCTGGTAGAAAGCCTGAGTATGGGTTATGTTCCCAAAGTATAGAAAGAAAAAAACACTGCTCAAAATTGTTCAATACCTGATTAATACTTCAAGATTGCCGTGTGTCCTTTAAAGTATTTTGACCATTGAAATACTTGCTCCGCTGTATATATATCAGTTCAATCACTTAATTTTCACAGAGGAAGAAACTCTTACATCAGTTTGCTAAAGGATTGATTCGAGAAAAATATGAGAAGGTTCCTAGACGATATTGGATTGGGAGCGGGGAGCCAAATCAGTTTTATTTCTTGTGACAGAGATGTTATTGTTTGTGAATGGTAACGGTGCCTGGCGGTTCCCACAGAGCCTTCCTCAAGTTGTAGAAGGCTTTTTTCCCAATTATATACATCGTGTGTGATATGGATAGTTCGGGGGATTAGAAAGTGAAGTCACTCAAGATTTATACTTTGTGCTGATGCTATATATATGTGATGGAATTTTATATAGGTTTGATTAGTGTAGAACTATTGCAAAAAATAGAGAATCAGAAAGGTGCTGTGCTATCTGCTCGTGCTATATGTGATGGACTTGAGAGTTTTATAGGTTTGATTAAAATTACTGAAATAAGAGATTAAGATAGGACTCCATCAATATATATATAATGTGATCATGTGATGTCCCCGTGCTATATGTGTTGGACTTGGGAGCTTATAATATGTTCAATTGATTTAGTATAAAATTACTGAAAAAAATAATATGTTTAGAAAGGTGTCTGCTACATGTATTTATTATCGTGATGGACGTGGGAGTTGTTTTTTTTATATACAATTACTGGAAGAAGTGCAGTTAAAAATAGATTTAGAAAGGTGTCCTATATAAAATTATATACTATGATCACGTGATGGACTCGTGCTATATGTGATGGACTTTATACGTTTGATTAGCATAAAAAGATTAAAAAAGGTCACAGTCTGTGCTACTTATGATTATGTGATGTGCTTATGCTATATTAAAATGTGTGATGGACTTTTAGAGGTCATGCACTTAAAAAGAGATTCAGCGGGTCCAGCCTGCCTACCTTTGTGCCCTGTAGACTTGAACCCGGCCTGCATACCTTTGTGCCCTGTAGACTTGAGCCCAACCTGCATACCTTTGTGCCCTGTAGACTTGAACCCGGTCTGCATACCTTTGTGCCCTGTAGACTTGAACCCGGCCTGCATATCTTTGTGCCCTGTAGACAAATCTGGCCTGCCGCATTCCTACACAACTTTCATCATCATTTCTCCCTGATGTTGCGTGTCTTAATGTCTTGGTTGTTATATAGCATACACACATATTTAACATTAATTTATTATTGTGTCCAGCACATTTAGCCTCATCTTAACATAGAGTAGGCATTTTTTGTGCCATTAAAAACAAATAAATATTCATTCCTCATTATAGGACATTTCTCTCTGGTAGTAGACAGCCCACCAGACAGTGACTGGTGATTTAACAAGAAAATGATTGCAAAAATAACCAACTGTGATGGATTTTATGGGAAATCAAATGGTTAGGGGATGAGGGAGTGTGTAATTAGGCGAGGCAATTCCATGGACATTTCGACAGTTAGAACAGTTTCTATCTGTGCGTTCAAAAACTGGGGTGTCTGAATCACTAATATTTAGGATAGGCCATTATTCACTTCCTATGCACTATTTTACCTGCGAATTTACAAATGTTTCAAACAGTACATTTTAAAAAACAAAACAATATCATATCCAGTGTTATATATCCTCCTTCTAATACCTTACATTAAGGCGAATAATAACAAGGAATAAAGGAAATTAATTCAGTGCCTGAGCCTCGGGATTAGTGCAAGAATGAACTGGACCCCTAAAATTGGACCCTTAATGAAGTATCTATGCAGATGAAGGAGGTTGTGTAACCTATGTCCAAGAAAAAAAGACCAACCTACCCGGTAATAATATATCAGTGTGTGTTGTACATATACATGTAGGTTGTTGCAAGTTGTTGTTTATGGAGGTTGATACATTGTGTATAAAGGCTTGACTAGTTATTCATAACTAGTTTCGTTATAAAGGCTTGACTAGTTATTCTAGTTTCGTTATAAAGGCTTGACTAGTTATTCTAGTTTCATTATAAAGGCTTGACTAGTTATTCTAGTTTCGTTATAAAGGCTTGACTAGTTATTCTAGTTTCGTTATAAAGGCTTGACTAGTTATTCTAGTTTCATTATAAAGGCTTGACTAGTTATTCTAGTTTTGTTATAAAGGCTTGACTAGTTATTCTAGTTTCATTATAAAGGCTTGACTAGTTATTCTTGTTTCGTTATAAAGGCTTGACTAGTTATTCTAGTTTCGTTATAAAGGCTTGACTAGTTATTCTAGTTTCGTACAGGTTTGTTTTTGTCAGTAACGTAATGACTAGAAAAAAACAGTAACTTCCGTTATTATTTTAATATCAGTACGTTGCAAATCCTTTTAATTTAAACGTTGGATGGGATAGCTTATACCATATACCCCCATATAAACACCCCTGGGTGCATTACGTTTTACAATAGGGTGGCATTTATTTGAGACCATAAAAACAGGGGTATACTTAGACTGATATCAGTCTATAAATTAGACTATAAATAATAAACTTAGACAAATTAAAAAATAAAATAATACTCTGCATAAAATTATTTTATTTTATTTCAAGCTCTGTTTCTCTCCATGGCTGATATCAGAATATAAATTTGACTATAAATAATAAATTTAGACAAATTAAAAAATAAAACAATACTCTGCATAAAAATTATTTTATTTCAAGCTTTAAATGTTGAGATACGGCTATACAAGTTATAAGTGGAGATATTTGCCTCTTTCAGTAAATAACCTATACAGTCTAACATACAGTGGTCTTAAAACTGCTCAAAACTGAGGAACACTTTTACTGTTAGATCACAGCATGAAGACTATTATAACTGACCTGTTAATGTGGGTTTAGTAATTGATATCAATAAAACTGACCATGCCTAGGCAACTCACAGATGGTCAGCCAAAATCCCCAGAATATTTTATGGTTATCAATTACTCCTGGGTATCATCAAGCTAGTGCTAATATCTAACCCATGCTGTGCTCACCCAGTGCACTGGTCAGCAAAAATGAGCAGCTTTTGGACCGCTATATGTTAGACTGACTACTCTTTTTTCTTTTTTCCCTCTCTTCCTTCGATTTTATCCCCATTTGATCCTAAACATAGTCCATAGTTTCACATTTATCGCAATATAAAATGTCACTAGTTTTGTATCCAAACATCGTACAGAATTGTAAATCCAGAGCCCCCAAAAAAACACGTCTTCACACATTCACACATTCAACTGTCACACCTTCCCATTAAAACTACACATTGAGTAATTTTGACTTTAAATCTGCTTGCATATAATGAAATAAAAGGACATATACGTCGGGAGTGTTCAAGTTTTCTAGCATATGTTTAAATAGAAACAATTGGTGATCACTGGTGCAATATAATTAACAAATGGTAATATGCAAAACAATATGCGTTGAACTACATGCAGTGGATTAATTATTAATAATAATATCAAATATGCCAGTTATGCAGAAAAACCAACGTTTTAAGAAAAACCACAAGATTGTCATTTGTCCCTTTAAACATTAATAGGCATACACCAGTATGTGTTACAGATCATTAAAAGCAAAAGAATATCAACAAATATTATGTCTAATGAAGGGACACCTCCCTTCTTCCCACCCACTTTAAACAGGCCATCAGGATCACTCGCATCAAATGTGGTTTCTAATGGTGCTTGATTGGGGGAGTTATTGGGTAATTAAGATTTTACTTCGACTGTTTATAGACAAATTGTTGGTATTCTAATGGGTATGATCTTTGCACCTCTTGTCGCAGATTTGTTTTCTTGTATTTCTGTGAAAGAGATTTCATGTTGAGCCTTTCACCTGCGTCATCGAAGCCGTTCTCGATGGTATATTGAACCCTGACAACCCTTTATTTCCTATTATAAGATATATCCTAAAGAACTTCAACTCAACAAATACTACTATTTCTGATACTGCTTTTTTCTCGATTTACATCTGTTGAATGAATATGGAGAAATAACAAGCACATTCTATGACAGGAGAGCTGATTTCAATTGTGACATTGGTACTGATCCCCACGTAAACGGAAATGTTCCCTAGCAACGTCTTATGGTGTATATGTTTCTCAACTTATCTGTTTTATAGAGCTTGTAGTCGAGTTGAGGACTTTCAGATTCATACCCTTTGCATGAATAAAAAGCTATTCCATTTTTTAAAACTTCGAAAACCTTTTCAAAAATGCTATGTCGTAACTCTGATATACTTTTAGCATATAAACGTAATTAAAGAACTATTCTGCGATAAAGACTATCACAACCTGTCACAATCTGACTTCTGTGGTGAAATGATTTACAAACTTCGAAAGATCCTTGGGACTCGTGATAATTTTCATACAACCTTCATCAAACGTGTTAGAAAGTTTATCAACAGAGGATATGACCCTATCATTTTGCAACGCACTGCATTTTAGTGATGGACCCATTTACAGTTTGCCACTGTGCTGTCCCCTTTAATGGTGCGATGATCCGACACATTGTGACCCTATGATGACGTCTCCCTAAATCCTATAAGGCTGGTAACGTTTAATAGTTGTCTTCAATATTGTCTCGTTGTTCCCTTAACAGTTTATTCCCTTTTTCTCTTGCTTCTTCTTGACTTGTGTTGTTTTTATTCATATGTACATGATCATCTTTGCGTTGTATTATATCGCTTATTATTACCTGCCTAGATTATTATAGGATGCATGAGTCTGGTGGGGTTTCTTTATTTGGACTGTCCCGTTTCATTGGGGGTGAACATAGAGTAAGAGTGAGGTTCTGTTGATGCTACATTCCCTTTTCGGCGTTTATACTTTGATGAGGGTCAAATAATAAAGGTCATGTATTGTGAGGCCCAAAAGTCAAATATGACAAGTTTAAGACCCTATCTCAAACATGTAAAATAAGTTTTTAACATGTTTTAGGAAACGTAAGACATCAGGATCACCAACAATTGAGCGAGATATTAGATTACACGGCTTCTACTTTAAGTTGTGTTGACCTTGCCATTGAACGCATAACGTTATTTTCAAGCGATCACCTTTACTTTCTTAGATATAGCAAAACATCTTCGTGTATATACCCTATGTATGTTTGACATTTTTGGGGAATTTTACACATTTTTGGGGAATTTTACAAAGAACATATATGGGCATAAGGTGATGTATTTAAACATCAAAAAGCCCAATCCTCAAACACAAAACAAAACACACAAACAAACCAAAAAAAAAAACATAGTCATGTTACATGAAATTCGGATCACACCTCGATAATGAGAAAAAAATTGTCCTGTAGAAACCACGGCACTAAAACGTAATGGCATCGCATGTCCGCACTGTACCATAAACCACGGCACTCAAACGTAATGACATCGCATGTCCGCACTGTACCACAAACTAAATCAAACGAGCAAATGAAATAGTGGAACAGGACAATACACAACGTAAAGAGTGGCGAAGACAGGGTTCCCCTCTATCATCCAGACACATTCCATTAACTAAGTCTCGCGAGAAGTCTGGATGATCGAGACTACGTTACCGACATGGAACGGTCAGTAAGCAATACAGCCTTCTGGTTAGCTTAAATCGAGGTTAAGGTAGTTTCTTCGATATGTTTTCAAGGCCAAATTCAAATGATATTTGTTTAATTGTTAGGCCCAATTGTTTTAGCAAAGATTCAGTATACCAAGTTGCGAGGCCCAATCTTCTATCAGGTAAAAGTAGGTCAATGACAATAAAAGAAGTCGTAAGGATGGTATAACTAAAAACGTTTTTAGTGAATTTTAGAGCGAATTTCAAAGTCAGCTGATAACATTTATGGGTACTCAAATTCCAATCGTCTGTGCTTTAACCTCAAGCATGCAAACATATCCCAATCACCACTTGCTTTAGATAAACGTCAATAGTATTATTTTAAAAGTAGATCATTAGATTATAGGTCCAGTCGTACATGTAATACAGATGTGATCTTGACACGATTTATTACAAACGGGTTTCTAAACACGTATAGAAGATTACAGAGGGGTTGACATGTAGTTATAAACAAACGGATACACACCATTATCTTCTCTCAAACAGCTGTCATCCAACCCTATATAGCCTGACACTGCTTATCACACGAATAATAATCGGATACCATTTTGAAAATAGAAAGTCAATGAACTTCGGATTACTTACTCAGAAGGATCTACGAATCTATGTATCGCCAATGTCATCTCTAAGTACGCATGATGAATAGAATAGAATTTAATTTGGCGAGGTTGTAGTCTTGATCATCTCGACGCTTGGTTATAAACACAGACGCCTTCACCCTTTGTACAGAAAAAAAAGAGAATCCGGAAGCACATGTCCTTAATTATTTATTTTTTTATTATAATATTTTCGACCATCCACATTTAGGTCGCCGATATAATGGTGACGTTTCCATTATTGTTTATTTATCAATGTATACATAAAATTGTCTTTCACCTTCTGTATATCTTGAATTTAAGGTGCGTCCGTATCAGCCAATCAGAAACCATACCAGAATCTCGGTAAAATGGCTGCAGCGTCAGCTTTTTTTTAGAAGAACAGTTCTTGACGTTTGTTTTGAAAACAAGCAAACGTTGCAGATGATCTAGACTAGCGAGGTTGTGCATATAGCCAGATCAATGCTGACCGTCGACCTTTTATCTTGCGCCAAGGCCGTGTCCGTGCGGCACCCCAGTCACAACAGCGTTACCCTTGTCACAAATACGGCACATGTCACAAATGGGATATCCCTGTCAACATCGGGGCTTACATTTTCGGCATTATGGCACCCCTGACATAAATGCCATACTCCTACCGCCGTATCTTATATAAATTACATTTGTTATGAATACATTTTGTTGGCTTCCATATATATCTTTTGCACGTTGTAAACTTCTGACAGCTTCTTCTTTTTCCGTGTATGTATATGAATGTTGTTTTGTTGTGATGTTGTCACTAAATGTTTTGATGCAATTGTCACGCTATATTATTCATATAGGACCCTTCTTTTGTAACACTTCAAAATGAAAACACAATTAAATAAACAAGACCCATTGACCTATCCAAGATACCAAACACATGCTTTTAATTTCCTTGAATAAACACAGACTATTATTGCAACTAATTGAAACACAATGATAATAACATCCACCGCGACTGTGACAAATACAGGAATATATAAGTGGAAAATGAGAACAATTGCGAATCAATTTCACGGCACTAGATATATCACGATCTGAAAGTCAATGAAATCAGCTGGAACGACCCAATTTAATCAAAGTACTAAAAGTACTGAATCAATGTACTGAAAGTACTGAGCGTGCAAGTGTGATAGGATATTTGCACGATTGCTGGACATTTAAAATTTCAATAAATTTGACATAGTTTTAACCAACTTGGCGATCTTGGGCGACCTACAAACATCTTAGAGGGTCGATCTATTCCAAATCGATTGTGAACTGTTTCAAATCTAGACTATAATGTTATTTGATGAAATTGCTCATGGATAGACATATTTGTGTTTTATGACCAAACTGTCACTCAAAACAAAGAGTATGATAATGGACCTTTGGAAACGGCCGAGCACGACACATACGAAATATTGCAGTCTCGGTTTGATTGAGACTGTTCATGAGCGGTAGTGAAATTGTGCTAGCTACCGCTCACGCCCTCTAGCCCCTCGAGCAGAACTCAATATTCATAAAATCAATAGTACACCATTTTAACCATCCAGAAGATGGCATGCATATGGCATCTCCATGTCGTACGGCGTATGTTCCCAGTATCTAATAAAATTAAATGCCCCGGAGAGCGAAATAAACATGATGAAATTTAGTTGGGAACAGCGGTTATGAAGCCTGCGTATCACAAGTAACAGCCAAAAGACTAAATTAAAAAGCAGACAACATATCCTATGAGTGGTTAAACAATACCCAGAGCCTATTAGCGGCCGGAGTAGTGGAACCACCGAATCAAAAATTATGTAAGAAAACAAAAGAAATTGAAAGATGATCTCCATGTCTAAAATTATGTCATTTACAGAGTGGCGTGTATTAAGTAGTCTTCCGGGAACAAGATGGACAAGAGGGCCTTTTTCACTCTACTGGCTTGGATAGTGTAAGGCCGTTCTGGAAAACAATTTTTGTTTTAAATCTGGGCTATAACTCTGAAGTGTCTAATCTGATGTCTTTCGTTGATTGTTTATCCGGATATCCATCAAAAACTACAACAGAAGACCGACCAAAGTCTGTACAATATATACAGCCATTTTACCGAGATTCTGGTATCGTTTCTGATTGGCTGATACAGACGCACCTTACATTCAAGATATACAGAACATATAAGGAACAATACTCTGTGCAGATTTCCTCATATGTTATGCCGCGTGTCCATGGTATTCTTTGAATTAATGCACCACCATCAAGAACGTATTACACATCATCCGGTACTTTGTAATCTGAGTCCGTACCAGAGAATCTCCAAACCGCATCGGCGAGTTGCGGTTTGTTAGCAGCTCTAATAAACCCGTCAGTGGTATAGGAGGTCATGGTGTCCGCACCGGCCAGGGTGTCCGCGGAGACTATGGTCTAGGCATTGTTGATGCTTCAACTATTCGCTCCTGAAAATCATAGGTTCTTACAGAAAAGATAGATTTGGTTTCATTTCCGAAGCTTGTTAACCCTACTCGTTTGCCACAAAATAGGCAGTCTTCCCTAAATGAAAATGATCTCTCAGGCCTAAGCGTGCGTTGCGGGTCGTCTTTCCTTGTAGTAGCTTCACATTTTCTCTTGTGCCCTGGCTATTGATTTAGGACTGATATATGTAGCTCTACATGTTTTATGAATATTTTCCCAGGCTTTATACATAACTTGTCCCCACGAGCTATACTTGCTCTATTTACACCATCACACTCTTTCTTCATTAACATAACAGTATCTTGTCCATTGTCAAGACTGTCCTCGGAAATTGAACAAATGTTCATTTTCGAAAGTAAAACATATCTACTATCACAGATATACTATGATAAAGAAACTGCAGAAAACATGAACTTGAAGATATAAGACTGTATTCTGTTATGATTAAATAAGTGCTATACATTCCGAGAAGTGCCGACTTGAAGTACGCTGACATTTTAGTTTAGTTAATATTGTGACGAAACGAGGTATGAAACTGAGGACGAAACGCAATTACTCATTTTGATACTAAAATAGTTTTTATACATTTCGTTTTCTCGTCAGCCTACCTTATAAAATCATCCAAACATACAATGTAAATAGAAAAAGTGATATGCATAAATTGCATACAGGAATAAATTTAGTGTACAATTTTCAAATGCAAATAACTGTAGTACGAACAGGCAATATTGTAAATGAACTAGTAACCGGATAGCGCAATTATCCGAATTTCGAAATAAGCTAATAAGTTTTTTCTTTTGAAGCAAATTTGTCCAAGTCTTGTTTTCTAATCATAAATTTATATATTGTTTTAGAACAATTGATCAGCATACATGTACGACTTGAAGCCTCGATTTAAGAGGTAAAATGTAGGTTATCCGCCAGATGGCTTTGAGGAGGCGCCAAAAGTGCAAGTTGAAAATCAACTTTGCATTCAAAAACAGCATTATTTTCATTATCGCAAAAACACATATGAACAACGGCATATGCTTTGATTCTTATAACGTTACGCGTACTACGTATGATTCAGGTATAGATCATTGGCACTTTTTAAGTGGTTTTACTTAGATGTCTCCACATGTAAATGTCTCCACACAGAGTGCTTTTCTGTACCAGCTGTGAATATATTGTTATAAATGGGAATCAGACCTAACGAAGGGTGTAAAGGATTTGAAACAAATCTTTAATTTGACAAAAATACAAAAACTTCGAAACGAGGTTGATGTCAGCTGTCTTCATAGGCCAGTCAAACTAAATTGTATTCTATGATAGACCCAGGACAAATTAATACAGAAATGCAACTTTTATTTTCATAAAGTAATATTTTTTGAAGATTTACAAAACCAAAAATTGGACAAAATTGGACAATATTTATTTCAGATATTTAGAGATGAAATTGAGTCCTGTTTGAGCAAGTTTTAGTCGAAGTTCAAACCGATGCATAACTGTTTTAATCCGAACCGAGATTCTGCGGGGCTCTGCCGGGTTTCCAATCAAAAGAGTTACTGCTTGTTGAAATGTCCGAACCATTGCTTTTGCATCTGATGACATTTCGACGTCATTATTATCCCATCCGTGGGTACGATCACTTTGTCTAGGATGATATGTTAGGTATCTAGCACGTATACGTATGCATCTTGTATGCTAATCTATCGACAATGTAAGTATCTAGCACGTATACGTATGCATCTTGTATGCTAATCTATCGACAATGTTAGGCTGTCCATAAAAACACTCTACTTCTTCTTCAGTTGTCTGATTAACAGTTTAGTAGTTACCATATGGTAAATGGTCAAACATTAGTTACCATATGGTAAATGGTCAAACATTGGTTTGAGATTTATTTTACACGTTTATTAAACGCTTTAAAATTAATAAAGTAATGTACCAGCCATCAAATACAATATTGTTTGACTTTGTGACATTAGATGTGCATTTTTGTACCTTTATTTATACACTAGGAGCTAGACTGGCTATGTCCTTATGTTTTTTCATGTTGATAATATTTGAGACAACTCAAGCTATCATCAAATAAAATAGTCTGCATTAAGTCCCCTTTGAATTCATGGCTTCAAACATAAGGTGTGTGTGTGTAGTTCTAAGGTTTATAGTCCCTCCGCCAATTCAACCATAAGGACTGGTCACAGCCGTATTTATACTCTCTGAAATTCAGGGAGTAAAATGACCTGATGACCAGATGCCACTTATCTACAGATGTTACTGCATCCCCTTATTTCAATTCTAATCAGGTTCAAGTAAATGTAGCTTGTGCCCTATGAATGAATAACACTAATGGTACACACTCACACGAAATTATTACAAAATCGCGGAGGGAAAATGTTTCTTTTATTATTATTTATACTTAAATATAGAGAATGCCATTAAGAAACTTTTTCTTAATCGAACACATACTAGACCAAATCATGAACTTTTAAAAGAGTATTAGTATCTTAATGGATTGAATTGAATTGAATTAGATTTTATTGTCGACCAACATCTAAGGTCATATGGCGACTTTTCAGTTTCCATTGGTGGAGGAAAACCCCTCCGGGCAATTTCGTACACGGGTGGGATACGCATCTTAATGGAACGCATGTTTAATTTTGTCCCCCCCACAGTAAGTAGGGATAACTTAAGATTCAAATTGCAGTGTTTGTGTTAAGTTATTTAGTTGAAAATATAAACCCTTCCACTGTTATTGTTGTGTCACCTGATGCAATATCAGCTAGGCAGATGAACTTGTGAAACAATATAACAGCGCTGTGAAACTACGTATATTTAGTGTTTGCCCTACATTTCCCCGCGCTTCTACGAACCACGCCTCTTAACACGTTCGCGCTTCTACTAAATCCGCCTCCTTGTGTCCAAGCAAGCGCGTGTATATTTAAATAGTTCTCATTTCGAACAAGGTCCACGTGGTGCCTCTATCCCTCTCCTGCTTTAAGAATGTATGGTGTCCATAACTTTTTTCTAAATAAAGTTTATTGATAAAAAAAGAGAAGCATTAGACAAACTGGGTGGAGGGAAGGGGAGTGGGGTCAGGATTTGGTGTCAGAAGCAAATGTGGCTGGTTATTGAATTTGTTCATGCAAGCTGTTTTTAATAATTAAATGGCCATAACTCTGTTTTTCTAGTTCTACAGGGGGGGGGGGGGGGGGGGGGGGGGGGGGGGGGGGGGCTATTCAGATTAACGAGGCAAAATATTATCATTTTTCATTAAATCAAGGCCATAACTCTGGTGTTTATGATCCAATATTAGTGGCTTTCGAACATGAATTGACTCTGGCCAAGTTTAGTAAATATCGGATAAAAAATGAACGTGTTAAAGTGTTGACATGAAAGGCTGATGGACAACGGACAAAAGACCATTGGCCAGTAGAGCGCTGTAAACAGCTCAAATTTTCCATTATCACGGGACAGGAGTTTTCTGTCTTTAGGATTTGAAATTAATTCTGCTCAAAGTTGAAGGCGTTAATTTAACACTAACAAAAACGTATAATGGAGTTACTTATGATGGAATTTTTAAATTACATTTGTTTATATAATGTTCATTTACATATAAGCAGTATAAATATAAACACTTTGGTAAGGAACTACTGCCTGAATCTTCTTTTACAACAAAACAATCTCCTGTATGACCAATACTTTCGGGTAGAAACTGGGCATACATCCTTTCACTTTAACTTCATTTTTCAAATTATGACTTTGAAAAAATCTAACCGCAAGGTCACCACCATTGCAGTCCATGTCTCTTCTTGAAACTATCTCACGTGACAATATTCTGCGTGTATGGCCGATATTTTTCGAAATTTAGTTAAATGAACTCAACATCTAGTGTTAACCCTTCACAGATTAGGTCATATGGAACTGGAATAGAAAACGATGATGAGCAAAGTCTGATAACAATGAAGATGTGGATGGGTACTGGAAATGAAATAATGCTCTCGACCCGTATGATTGTTCTTTGTCCTGCAAAACACGGGTATGGGTTTGCAGTTACCATTGAGAGGGAGTTTGTGCCTAATGCGCATTTCGGGGGTCGACTAGACGTCGATTATGAATAGAGATTTTTTTATTACTTGCTATATGATATGGTTAGATAGAATGAAATTCTGCAGTTATACCAAGGTCTACTCAATTTTACGCACACGCAGTTGTACGCAAACTGTCAATCAAAACGACTAAACCATTACCAAAACAGCACTCCTTGACATTGCATTTGCCCAATAATATACAAAGGCGATTGGCTGCAATAATCAAAACATGGGTCATGCTCATGCCTCGTGATAATGCTATTTCTTGATTTGATCGAGCTGTTATTGAAAACTGCAACGCCCCAAAACTTCTTGCACATGTGTAGTTGGATAAATGGTCCTGGATCAAACATCTATAGCATATTTTTTCTCGTATGCGATTTCTACTGCACTCTCGGGCCTGCGAAATATTATGCTATAAATATTACATTGACGCTCCTAGATCTGTTTACAATCTTGCCATGACCATCGTAGCCTAAAATTGGTTTTGACCTACCTTGTTTACATTGTAAAAATTAAAACAACATGGCGGCGTTATTTTTAAAAAGTGTCGTCTGCCTATGTCTGTTTCTTGAGTTCGGATGTACTAAGTAAAACGTAGTGTTATGCAGGGTGGTGTTGTTGTTGTTCAATGTTCAGCACCTCCAGCAATCGATCATACTTATCTTTTATTTCTGAATGAAAACGTTTATTTCTAGCAAATAAAAGGTAGGTAAATAGTATACTGCGTTTATATTTTCTTATTTACACCACTGTTGATCAACTGATTTTTTAAGTCGCCCTACCCTAGAAAAATGGAATGTTCCGCCATCGCCATTTTGGTTTTCGGCTGTCAATAAAATTACACGTAAACAGTGGGGGTCAAAATGAATTTTGGCTTTGCGAAGCTTAGAGAAAGGCTATGCAAACATTGCAAACATATTCAAGACCGTCCGTTTTCATTCTATTCAATCATATCAGGTATGAAAACATACAGAAAGTAATAAAAAAAATTAAAAACTCGATTCATATTCGACGTCTAGACACCCTGAAATGCACAGTAATGTTCGGAACGACAGTTGACTATACAGTGTTGATGAGCCGTTAAACAACATTCAATCAATTCAATCATTCAGTGCTAAGGAAAAGTTATAGTTAAAATGTTATAATATTAAGGACTAAATGCCAGTCTAGGGTATACTGTATGGTAGAAGTATGGAGATTTGTTTTTAGTTAGAATAGGTTTCTGAGTTAGTAAGAATGTCTTCTAGAGCTAGGTAAGATAAAGTTTAAATTAAAATGCCTTTCATAATTTGTTGGGACCTCAGGTGGTTTGTCTCTGACTTAAAATTACTTGCCCCTCACCGCTGTGGGTTCGAGCCCTCGCGGGACCAGGAATCTTTATGTGAGGAAGCTTTCCAGCCATAAAGTGCCCGGAATGTCACCCCGCTGGGGTCTTCATCTACCAATGGAAGCTGGAAAGTTGCCACAATTTGTTAAAATTGGTTAAGATGTCTTTCATTATAAGTTAGTTAATATACCTGCCAGGGTTGATCAATATGAAGTTAGTTAATAAGAAGTTAGTTAATGTTAAGTTAGTTTAATAAAGTCTTTTAATTAGTAAAATGAAGTTGAAAATTTAATGTCTTTCAGAGTTAAAGTTAATATTATGTTAATTAAAATTTGTTTAAAGTTAAAATGAACCTAAAGTATATCACCCTGATATTGTGTTTGAGGTGTCCTATGTGACAGCTATAGATACCAGTAGATGGGAGGTTTTTGTCAATTAAGAATTCTGCAGATTGACCATGTTGGACTCTCCTATTAATAAGACAAATATTATGATTGTTTTAACTGTACATGTAATTTATTTTCTATTTGCAGGTATTTGTCGAGACCACCTTCGGACCTAACACAGCGCCACCTATCACCACTTTTACAACGAGTGTAGGTAAGTATGCAGTAAGGTATTTACTGTCTCTGTACTTTTGGGAGTGCAATGTGTGTAAGGTAACTGTGTCCGTCACCATTCTGAGTCCTTATTTAAATGTTTGAACCGTATTTCCCCTAATAAGAATGCCTCCCTTAATAAAAACACTCCCCACCCTTCCCCTCCTTTTCAAAAATAAATAAGCACCAACAGTGCTGGAAATGCCAGATCAACATTTTAACTTTAAAATCTAAGTAGAAAGGCGGGACAATTCAAGTAAAATACATGGCAGAGTTATGGTTCTTGTCAGAGAAATGAGGAAAAACAAAACATTTAACCAAAAACTTAAACCAAAACATCAAAACGTGTTGACAGGCAGACGGTAATTTCCAAACTATAAGACTGGATTTGCTATGCAATCTGGGTAAATTACGGTATTCAGTATATACATACATGGTACACGTACCACTGGGCGCTAGTGTTAGGAGAAATACGGTATTCATGTATATACATACATGGTACATATACCACCAGGGCGCTAACGTTTGGAAAAATCATGTATTCATGTATATACACCCCAGCGAAATTTTCTGGAACTGTTCCAGAACGGTTCTAGAACGGTTCTGAATAATGGTTCTAGAACTGCTCATGAAATGTTCTGCATACGTTCTAGAACAGTTTAGATACCGTTCTTGAACGTTAAATGAGACAAATTTTCTGGAACTATCGTTCTTGAACGGTTCAAGAACAAGTTCCAGAACTATTCTAGAACTTTAGTTCTTGAACAATTATCCCTGAACCATTCAAGAACTTCTGTTCTTGAATGGTTCAAGAATGATAGTTCCAGAATTTTGTCTCATTTAACGTTCAAGAACTGTATCTGAACTCTTCTAGAACAGATGAAGAACATTTCATGAACAGTTCTTCAGCAAGTATCCCAGAACCGTTCAAGAACAGTTCATGAATGAAACTTTATTTTTAGAATGGAATGTCCAGCATGTATGCATATAAACAAGTTCAGATTGTTGATCGTAAATTTCTTGTAAACTATGATAAACACAGATTTTATTTTTCTTATTTTGATATGTCCTTTTTTCCAAAATTACCTTAGTAAATTGGTGCAAAATTGGATCTCTCCACAAAAGTGAATAAACATTCTATTTCAGAACCATGGTCTAATAACCATGGTTGACCATCATTAACCTGGGTTGACCATGGTCTTAAAATCAAGCAATATTGACACCATTGACAACCATGGTAAAATGACCATGGTCTTAACATCTATCAAAATTAGCACCATGGTCAATTCAGACTGAATATTACCTTACCCCACCCACTCTTTACACCAACAATTTGCTTATTAATCCTGTTGTTGTGTAGGTTTTGTTGAATAAAAAATACTTATTAATGTACTTCATGTATTCTTACCTCTTATGTTCCAATTCCTTTTGAAATATCCGACTTTAATCTCTGTTATTCTCAAATTTATCATATTTCCAAATATAATTATAAATGTCGAGCACATTGGTGCTGGAAACTAAGGGACAGTACTCTAACCAATTTCAAGAAATGTTCTTAAACTGTTCTTAATTAGTTCTTTAGCAAGTTCAAGAACAAATGAAGAACAGTTTAGGAACATCAAGGGTTCTTAAAGTGTTCTTAATTAGTTCTTACATTTGTTTTATTTATTTTATACATTTATAGTTCCTGAACTGTTCTTAAATTGTTCCTGATATTGTTTAAGTATGGTATTAGAACCTTTAAGAACATTTCCTCTTGATACAAGTTCCTGAACTGTTCTTAAATTGTTCCAGATATTGTTTAAGAACGGTATTAGAACACTTTAAGAACATGTCCTCTTGATACAAGTTCCTGAACGGTTCTTAAATTGTTCCTGATATTCTTTAAGAACGGTATCAGAACACTTTAAGAACATGTCCTCTTGATACAAGTTCTGGAACGGTTCTAAATTTGTTCCGGAACATTTCAAGAACAGTTTAAGAAGCAACTGAGTGCGTGAAATGACCAAGAACTGTTCTTAAAAATGTTCTAGAACATTTTAAGAACAACTGTTCTAGAACAATGATCAATGATGATCAAGATCAGATCAAGAACTGTTCTTAATGTTCTAGGGCAGTTCATGAACAGTTCTTAAAGACAAGAACAGAATTTCGCCGGGGCATACCCGGGTGCTAGTGTTAGGGGAAATACGGTATTCATGTATATACATACATGGTACATTTACCACTGGGCGCTAGTGTTAGGAGAAATACGGTATTCATGTATATACATACCCGGGCGCTGGTAGGGGAAATATGGTATTCATGTATCACTGGGCACTTAGGTGTTAGGAGAAATATGGTATTCATATATAAACTTAACCGGGCACTAGTGTTACGGGAAATACGTTATTTACGTATATACATACATGGTACATGTAACACTGGGCGCTAGTTTTAGGAGAAATACGGTATTGATGTATATACATACATGGTACATGTAACACTGGGTGCTAGTGCTAGGAGAAATACGGTATTGATGTATATACATACCCAGGCGCTAATGTTAAGGGAAATATGGTATTCATGTATATACATACATGCTACATGTACCACTGGGCGCTAGTGTTAGGAGAAATACGGCATTCATATGTATACTTACCCAGGCGTTAGTGTTAGGAGAAATACGGTATTCATGTATATACATAGCCAACCTTAGAATTAGGAGGAATAAGGTATTCATGTATATACATACCCGGGCCCTAGTGTTAGGAGAAATACGGTATTCATGTATATAATTATACATACACGGGCCCTAGACTTAGGAGAAATACAGTATTCATGTATGTACATACATGGTTCATGTACCACTGGGTGCTAGTGTTAGAAGAAATACGGTATTCATGTATATACATACCCGGGCCCTAGTGTTAGGAGAAATACGATATTCATGTATATACATATCCGGGCCCTAGTGTTAGGAGAAATACGGTATTCATGTATATACATACCTAGGTGCTAGTGTTAGGAGAAATACGATATTCATGTATATACATACATGGTACATGTACCACTGGGTGCTAGTGTTAGGAGAAATACGGTATTCATGTATATACATAACCGGGCGCTAGTTTTAGGAGAAATACGGTATTCATGTATATATGTACCCGGGCGATAGTGTTAGGAGAAGTACGGTATTCACGTATATACACAGTGTTCAACCTGGAGGGCGACATAAGCACCTTTGTCGCTTTTTCCTCCGTGACTTCGCCTTTTTTTTTAGCCGACGGCGAAGTTTAAGTCGCCTTCAGATTGACCACTTCGCTTTTTTCCCGCCCTCAAGCGAAGTGTAACCAGTCCTTTAACTGACCTGTTGTTTATGTCTCAAGAGATTATGCTAATTGCTTTGATCGATCACAGCAGAAACCCCGCGGGGAGCATACTTTCCTACAACTATGATATCCCCCGAGGCAATTTTCGCACCTCGCCATGTTTTGTTTACAAATTAGACTGTACAGGGAATACACACGCCTTATCCAGTGAGATTGCATATAGCTGAACAATCGACCAATCGTAGGTTCCGTTACTGTTAGACAAGTGCGTGTTGAAAACGTGTTCGAAACAACAATCTGAAATAACTTATGAGGTGATTAAATGATTAGAGTTGTGTTTTCTTAATTGTTTGATAAAACGGACCTTTTGGCATTCCAAACAAATTAATGCATGAAAAAGAGTTAATAATAGATGACATTTCTACTGAATTTTCGGCAATATTTTACTTTCGGAAAAGTGTGGTGTCATAGTAGTTCGGATAGGTACATAAGTTCGGATGGAGGAAAAACTTTTTTTTTTTTTATTACATATTGTTTTTAGCTTGGGAATTGGGAAACAAAACACATAAATTGGTCTTATATGTCTTAATGAGGAATAAGCCTTTTAGGACGAAATTTGAGAATCATATTTACACCATTCATAGAACTCCATACAAATTGATAGAAAGATGAATAAATAAAGATACATGCAATATATTTATATTAATTCTTCTCTCAATCCTTTCTTCTATAGTTACAGTATATATATATATATAATAAGTAAAGAGTGCCTGTGAGTGTGAATAAAACCAATAATGTGTATACATACATGTATATCAGTTAATAATTAACAATAACCGATTGCGCGCTTAATTTAAAAGATCGTGTCTCCCTCACTTCTCCCTATTTTTTGGTCACTTCTCTCTATTTTCTTTGGAGGGAGAAGTCACTTCTCCCTAAAATCCAGGCCTAGTTTGAACCCTGTATACATACGTATATGAATTTAAACACATTCAGGGGTGTGCAACATTATAAGTGAGATTTAAACTTTTTCAGAGGTGCACCAATGATCGATTCTACCATTTAAATTTTGAGTTTCAAGCTCTAATTTCAGCATGAAAAGCTTTCTGCCATATCAAGCCTTCATCGGGGATTAAAGAAACTACTGTTATAAACTGTAAGATAATTGGGCAATCTTTTACAAATTACAAATGTGGTGTTTCCCCAAGTTCTGTAAATGATAGTGTATGAAGAGGAATTAAACATTGCATGAGCAGTTTCCATCTCTTGTAAATATTGACTTCTGTCATACTCCATGGAACAATTAATACAAAATCAGTTTGATGGCTGATTTAATTTTCTCCAAACACGCAGGAACTATAGGCATTGATCATTCTAGTGTATGAAAATCAGATAACGAAAGCCAAAATCACGAACATGTCATGTATAATAAACGGTAACCTTGTTACAGCGTTGATGTTACACTCTGTAGAGGCATATGTTACTCTTCTCAACTGGATAGGTCTAATTTACTATGATGCTTGTAATTCAGAGTTATCCATGGATAGATAAAACAGGGGAACAACAATATATAGCATGTACATGTAATTGTCAAAAATGTATATAACACTTTGTCAGATATACAGATATAACACTTTGTCATCTGATATAACACTGTCATTGTCTGATATTAGTTTTATTACACTTTGTCATTGTCAGATAACACTTTGTCATTTGCAGGTTCGAATCTCACTGGGAGTGAGAAAGTGTCAATTCTTACGGATGGCAGGGGGTATACAGTACTGGTTCTACCCAGGAATAAGTGGGTGGTCTACCACCACCACTAAAAGTCAAGTGGTCTGCCACCACCACTAAAAGTCAAACTTAGCACAAATTGTACTGGAAAATGGTGTTAAACACTACACAAACAAAACAATCATCTGCATAATATATAACACTTGTCATAGATGGACATAGCCCTTTGCCACTGATCATCAGATCTAAAACTGTTATGTGCATATACAGTCGAACTTCGATAGCTCGAACACCGGTGATTCGAATATCATCCGTAACTCGAGCACATTTTCCGGTCCCGACACAACTCCTATATAATTCAATGTAATTTAACCTCGATTATTCGAATATTATTTCTCGAATACCCCGGCTTGCTCGAGTACTTTTTACGGTCCGAAGATCCATCTTAATGTGAATTTAAACCTCGCTAAATAGAAGGTGATGATCCGTTGCCATGCGACAGCAGCCATATTAATTGACGCGGTTGTATTTGTTTGTAGCAAGTTTGATCATAGTGCGAAAACAGATCAAGTTGGTTGTTAAAGGTGCGAACATTTATGATTGAAAAGGGATAATAGACGGATACGTACAATTTAGGTTTAGTGAACTTCGTTTACTGTTAATTACGATACACACGGTTGATTTTCTAATTTGTTGATTGGTTTTAATAAAAATTATGTGCTACGCTATTGTCTATTCTGTTCAGTTCTATGTACCGAAACCAGTCTTACCTTGTTCTCAATATTCGGACTTCCGGCTTATATTTTGAAATCTACTATTGTGATATTTCTTTCAATAAATGAAAAACAACAACACATTATTGCAGTTTTTCTTGTATTTTCAGTGTAACAATTACATGATATATGTCCGTTATGAGGTTTAAACAAACATGCATGAACATAAAAAACATACCGAGAACTATACATCACGTACACAAGTAACACTTTTTCGGGAGGTACACAAATCCGGATAGATATTTTGGTTTTTATCATTCCCTCGATGCCTCGAAGCCACCGATAGCTCGAACATATCCCTATGGTCCCGCTAACTTCGAGCTAGCGAGGTTCGACTGTATTGACAAAACACTGCACTGTTATCTTTGTCAGTGTCAGATATAAACCTTGTAATCATAAGAAATAACCCGTTTTATGGTTCCTCCAGCATTCACATATTTGTTTAACTACTGGTTTTGTGGTAGCCTATCACAATAAATGACCATCTTTGTCAATACCTGTCCCAGCACCATCCAGCCATGAGGCCTTTACTGATCATGCAGGGTTGAGGGTTTATTATTTGAAGCCTATTATATGAGAGATCAAGCTGCTTTGAGCAGTCATAGCAAGCTGCTATTTATGCCCCGCACAAAAGTGGTGCGGCGTCCGGCCAGCCGTCTGTCAGTCCGTAAACTTTTTTTTGTAGCGACTACTCCTCTGAAACTACTGAATGGATTTTCATGAAACTTTACAGAAATGTTGCCGATGAAGTCTAGTTGATCCTAGCAAAAATTCGTGTTGATGTGAAATCCAAGATGGCCGCCAAATCTAAAAATAAGTTTTTAAAAAACAAGTTTGTAGCGACTACTTCTTGAAAACTCTAAGTGATATTGATATGGGACTTTTTCTAAAATGATCAGCATGACATGATGTTGATCCTTGTCGAAAATCGTTTTGATTCGACGTTAAACATGGCTGCCAGCGGCCATCTTTGTTTACATAGAGATATAGTAAAAACTTGTAGCGATTACTCCTCTAAAACTACTCGACGGATTTTCATGAAACTTCACAGGAATGTTGCTCTTGATGTCTAACTGATCCTAGCAAATTTCAGGTCGGCCGGAAATTCAAGATGGCCGCCACGGCTAAAAATAAATTTTCAAAATACAAGTTTGTAGCGACTACTTCTTGAAAACTATAAGTGATATTGATATGGGACTTTTTCTAAAATGATCAGCATGACATGATGTTGGTCCTTGTGAAAAATCGTTTTGATTCAACGTTAAACATGGCTGCCAGTGGCCATCTTTGTTTACATAGAGTTATATAGTAAAAACTTGTAGCGATTACTCCTCTAAAACTACTCGACGGATTTTCATGAAACTTCACAGGAATGTTGCTCTTGATGTCTAACTGATCCTAGCAAATTTCAGGTCGGCCGGAAATTCAAGATGGCCGCCACGGCTAAAAATAAATTTTCAAAATACAAGTTTGTAGCGACTACTTCTTGAAAACTATAAGTGATATTGATATGGGACTTTTTCTAAAATGATCAGCATGACATGATGTTGGTCCTTGTCAAAAATCGTTTTGATTCAACGTTAAACATTGCTGCCAGTGGCCATCTTTGTTTACATAGAGTTATATAGTAAAAACTTGTAGCGACTATTCCTCGACTTGGCGGATTTTCATGAAACTTTACAGGAACGTTGCTCTTAATGTCTAATGATCCTAGCAAAATTTCAGATCGGCCAGAAATTCAAGATGGCCGCCACAGCTAAAAAAAGATTTTTAAAAAATAAGTTTGTAGCGACTACTTCTTGAAAACTATAAGTGATATTGATATAGGACTTTTTCTAAAATGATCAGCATGACATGATGGTTATCCGAGTCGAACATTATTTTGATTCGACATTAAACATGGCTGCCAGTGACAATCTTTGTTTACATAGAGTTATATAATGAAAACTTGTAGCGACTACTCCTCTGAAACTACTTGACGGATTTTCATGAAACTTCACAGGAATGTTGCTCTTGATGTCTAATTGATCCTAGCAAAATTTCAAAAAACAAGTTTGTAGCGACTACTTCCTGAAATCAAAATCAATCCGTAGAGCTTCAAGGTCATTGACCTCTTGTTTATTAAGTCATTTTCTCAGATACCAAAAGCCTTACAGTTTTCAAACTTCATACACATCTATATGGCAGCAATATGTTCCTACCCGAATCAGGTCAATATAAATGACCTTGACCTACTTTTTACACTGTTAATTAACATCAAAGTTTTTTGTTATGTCCATTTCTCCAACACCAGATGCCTTAGAGCTTTCAAACTTACAAATGTTGATAACTACATGATAGCGATATGTTCCAATGAAAAGTGGGTCAATATGAATTACCTTGACCTACCTTTGGCACTTTGTTAATTTACATTGAAGTTTTACATTCAAGTTTTTTATTAACTCAGTTTCTCAGATACCAAAAGCCATACAGTTTGAAAACTTCATACACGCTTACATCTGTATGACAGGAATATGTTCCTACCCAAATCAGGTCATATAAAGGACCTTGACCTACTTTTTACACTTTGTTAATTTACATTAAAGTTTTACATTCAAGTTTGATACATTCAATTTTTTTGTTAAGTCCATTTCTTCAACACCAGATGCCTTACAGCTTTAAAATGTACAAATGTTTATAATTACATGACGGCAGAAAGTAGATAAATATGAATTACCTTGGCACTTTGTTAATTTACATTAAAGTTTTACATTAAAGTTTTTTTATTATGTTCATTACTCTGATACCAGAAGACAAACAACTTTTAAATTTCATACACACTTACATCTGTATGCCATTAACATATTCCTACCTCAAAACAGGTCAGTATCAATGACCTTGATTTAAATTTTTAACTTTGTTAATTTGCATTACCGTTTTACATTCAAGTTTTATAATTATTATGTCCATTACTGAGACACCTAAAGCCATACAGCTTTCAAACTTCATACACCTTTCAAACTTCATACTTCATTACATCTATATGACATCAATATGTTCTTGCACAAAAGCAGCTCAATATCAGTGACCTTGACCTATATTTATTTTTTTTATTCATTTACATTTAATTTGCTGGGATTTCTAAATTTTTAAGTTTGTAAATATTAATATTTCGCTCCAGTGTTTACTTGGTAGAGCACTAGATCTCTCACTAAACTAGAAAATATTTTGTCTTCTATAACTTCTGGCCTCCCATGGAACCCAAATTGTGATGGCCCGCAAAATGTTGAATAAACATACATCAGAGTTTGCGTGAAAGCTGTACGGTGTGACTGGGGGATTCTTCCCTGACCCTCAAACACCTATAATGGGGAAATAAACAGGTCCTCATAGTGACAGAAACTCTAAAAGGAAAAAAAACTGCTTGATTCCATTCTTATGACAAGCCATGAAAAATGTTTGATTCCAGTTTTGTTGCACATGGTGAGAAAAAACTTGATTTAAATTACAAAATGAAAAATGAGAAAACACATGATTCCTGTTATATGACAGTGAACGAATGTTTAATACCCGTTAATTGCACACAGTGATTTTTTTTGTTATAATTAAGCTTATTGTCTCACACCACAATTAATTTTCCCATAGGGTTACTGTACAGCCTTTTCCAACATCTGAGCTTCAAAGCAGGGCAGCAGACATTGTTGTTGGTTTAATATCTTCAGTATAGCCAAGACCAGTAATTTAAAACAATAAAATATATAAGTTAGCCAGGTTGGTTTTTTTCCTCGCTCATGTTTTGTGAACCCTATGGAAAATACAAAATTCATACACTATCTAGCTGAATATGTGGTGCTTCGGTCAAACAATTCTGAAATTTGAATGAAACCTCATATCAACATGGGATTTTCTGTATCATCTGTCTTTTACACTGCAGATGTATGCTAAAGCAAAGAAAAGCCTATTTTTCAAATTAAAAATTGCCTAAAATTGAGAAAAAATCGAAATTATTTTCTGTTTTCCTTTTGTCTCTAGGTCCGTGAGCTTTCAGGGGAGATAATAGAGGTGTGAGACCTGAAGAGAGTAAATATTTTTAGCAACATCATCCATAACATAACATTTAGTAGCTATGTGCAGTACCTATAAAATAAGACCATAAGCATGCTTCTATCATATTTACAAGTGAAATGATTCAGGATTATGTGATTGAGAGTAACGCGTGGATTCGACAAGTTCCCGCTGTGAAATAAAAGTCCAAAACATGTTTTCATAATATGTAGCATTTGTGTGATAACTACACCATTTGTGCCTCAATCTTCATGAGATTTTTACCACAATCCCCTTTTGTCATCTGCTATCTTATAATTATGATTAAAATAATATCAGTTCATATCATGGTATCAAACATATGTATTCAATGATCAACTGCTGAAATTTTAATAGGAAAAATATCATTTCTTTCTGTATCCATGGTAACAAGATAAAAATCTAAAGTATACCAGTCAATAGCTATGCATTTAGATTCTACATGTCAAATTAACACCCAAATAAGCTTAGGTCTGAGTATATGAAAAGATATGAAAGTCTGAGTATCACTTGAATTTTGGCGGTATTGTGCCTTTGACATAAAAATACACAAGAAATGCCACCAAATGTAGTATTTCTGTAATATATCTGCCATTTTTCTCTCAATCTGCATGAAAATTTCACCAAACTTGATCTGTGTCACCTGCTTTAAGGAAATGCAACAATACATAAATACCCCATATAGAATAAAAAATAATTGAAGCTGTAACTGTAACTGTTTCGGTAAAAAAATAAAAAAATCAAGAAATGACCAGTGTCAGAATAATGTGACTGGCGGGTGGGGGTATCATGTCTACTACGGCGTGGTATTCCAGTGTGGCAGCACTATAAAGAAACCATTGAGTTTGCTGCTTCAAGTAGACATATCATCACATCACACAACAACACACAGATAAAAGTCCAGACATTGTGCCTATAATCGTCAGGTAGGACGCCTGTCGTAGGTGGAGGGACTATAATCCTTAGAAATACACACACACACAAATGCACCTATTTCGACTAGATAACAGAAATACAATAATGAGAAATTCCACCTAAACAGAACAGCAACATTATTTGTCTCTGTAATAAATATGGAGAACACCAACAGAAACTTGATAGTTGGAAGATACAACAACAACAACAACAACAACAGCAGCAGCAGCAGCAGCAACAACACTCACTTATGTGATCACTGTCCAGTATGGCATACAAAGATGAGTTGTTGACAACTTTAAATTTGAGACATCAACAATATGGGAGATATCAGATATATCAAATTAGATATCTGCTGTCTCTGTAATATTTCCTTACAGAAACATGTGGCTTCTGACACAATGCACATGTACACACCAGAAAACATCATGTTTTTATTTATCACATGAGTTGTCATGATTACACAGCTGTCAAAAAAGTATACATACATGCACACAAATTGCTCGAAAATGTTATTATGAGATTTATATCA